>DWAN01005906.1:0-10871 GCA_018230445.1 Heliconius hewitsoni | reverse complement strand
ACAAATAGGGGTATTTTGTAAGACTGATTTGGCTACCTACCAAGTCCATGTTTTTATTCAGTTAAATCTATATCTATGTCAATGCCGTCGTAGCAAAATTGAGATATGTGTTCAAATCTGACTGTGAAGATAGTAGTTGTCAGTTATTTTCAATATTGATACAGCCAAGTTGTAGGAGTCTAAGATATTATCTGAAGCAATTTGACAATTAAAATGAGGTGCATAAATTAAAGAAAATTAAAAGAAATATTTAGTTTATTTAGTATATATAGTAATTAATATATATACATATCCATGAAAATTAACTAAAAAATATTTTAAATGCTTGAAAAATATCACGCAAAACTCTTAAAAGACCTTATTATAAGCATGCAAACAATTTAATGCCCTAGTTCCAACAGAAATGCGGAAAAAGCTACTTTTACGTTTTAATTAGTTTCCGTATAACCGACCTCGACCCGTTGAGTTGTGACGAGTGCAATGGACAATGCAGATTCGTCTTTGTTTTTCGCAATCTCTTCAAAATTTTAATAAATTTGTGATATTTAAATTTGCCATAAATGCTCTATGTACCAAACACGCAGACTTATGTTTAATTTTTTCTCCAAACTGTACACGTAATAATAGAATAGCCAAGTCATTATTTGTTTGTTCTGATTGGACTATTACTTAACTATTACGATTTTATATAAACAGTCCGCCAGATCTAATCTGAACTTTGCATTTGTGTGTATACGTAAACAGTGTAAACGAGTCTACTGTCTTGCACGTTGCATCTATTGCTTGATTTAAACTAATTTAACCTGCTTTTTAACAACCGGCCTATACCTCTTGTACTGATTGCGGCATCACATATTTAATTCCTAATTTTTAATTTTTAGATTTGATTTACTTAAAGTGAAATCCCTGTACAACGATAGATACATGATATGCGATTAGGCCAAAAAAAGGCTAAAAAAAACGTGGACACAACGCTGTTCTTGGAGATATAACGGAACAATTCATTATTAACTCAAACATCCCATAGCAAAACGAAATTATCGTTTATATTAGAATATAACGTGTATATTAGAATGTTTCTTCATATCTTTTATTGAATAATACATTTTATTTTTCAATTTTTTTTCTCGATAAACTTTTTTGATCACTCACACAAATGCAAAGCTCAGCGTAAGCTCCGCGAACTCTACCTATTTACATTTCTTTTAATTTTGCTAATACATTTTTATATAATAAAAAAAATATAACATTTTTAAATATTAAAAATTTTAAATCACATCGAGAGAAAATACTAAGAAAATAATTATCTTAATAAAAATGAAAAGGCTACTCTTGCATTGTATCGTTGAGCAACAAGGGTATGCTTGAGGCATTCTCAACACGCTGTTGTGCGCGACCTTTTGTACCTCTGATGCTATAGAGAGCGGTAGATCTTATTGTTTAAAATATTCTTGGCAAAGTATTTTATGTTTCTAGTTTCTAAAAAAAATGTTGATATTAGATTCGTTTGAGCTATCTCTGTAACCAGTAACAGAAAAGAAAAAGATATCTATTTTTTTTTAATTTCGAAAAACACAGAATATAAATGAAATGTAATGATGATATTTATTATAATTTTTTTTCCCGCCATTACTTTAGTTATTTAACATGACGAATTAAAACGTTCGTAACTTTTCAATTCTTCATGTTTAGCAAAATATTTTACATTTTGTTAACTAATTGTTAAGAAGTGAAACACAATGTATTGCTTATAATTTTTTTTTAACAGTGTGACAGCAATTATTTTATATTATGAATTGATATCTTTTAAGTAACTATTCTAACTTATTTAAAAAATGTTGAAATATGCTACTTATCTATTTAACACACAATATAAGGCACAAAAGTATTATTTTTTTACTGAATTATGATCATATATAATATAGGGAAATTTTAACAATTCGGCGACGTATATAAAAAAATTACGATAAAAAAAAAGGTTGCTGTAGAAGATAATTTCCAATAAATAATAATTTATTAATATTAGAACCTTTTTATTCCACTATATCCTCTAAACTCTTTATTCTTGTAGTTTGGCGGGTATGTCTCGGAGTGTGACCGTAGCTGTGGCATATATTATGTCAGTGACGCCGCTGACGTGGCGTGAGGCCTTAAAAGTAGTGCGCGCTGGACGTGCTGTTGCCAATCCCAATCTAGGATTTCAACGACAATTGCAAGACTTCGAAACGTACAAGCTGGTAGAAGTAAGTCATTTTGTTATATATATTTGTATACTTATACCAAAATATATGTAAAACACTTGATGCCTTAAAAGACGTGTGACTGTAAAACCGATGATGATCGATTCCCATTAGGGGTAATGAATTTTTTAATTATTTCATTTCTTCTGCTCCTTTCATCGTTTCCCGAATATTCTGCATATAAGGCATAGCACGGCGTTAAGTTCGGTGAAGTCGACGGAAAATGGAGAATGGAATGTCCTAACATATGTTGGATCCCTCTAAACTACAGCATACGGCGTGAAGCTAAATAATGGGTAGGTTAAAAAACAGTCTTTAAATATTTTGAAAAGAATCCAATTGTGAAACGACGCTTTGACACTGGCCAAAATGATTTAAGGCAAAAATTCAATAGTCGAGCAAGTTCAAATTTAGCATATACGTAGATTTTTATATGAGAATATGTCAGAACGATTGTAGCATACCTAAATCGTCACGTCGCGTCGCTGCTTCCAGAATGTAGGCTTAAAAATTTTACACACGGCATTACCAGTGCCAACTCACATGGAAGAGTAAGATTAAAAATCCCATAACGTGTCAGAAAAGTAGGGACGGAAATTTGTTGAAAATGTGAAGTTTTTTACGTATTTATTTTTTTGGTACATAAATAGTGTTACTTTAATAGCATTCGAATATGGCAGACTGTAATCGATTCCCATGTAGTTGATTCCCACACGAGAAATAAAATATTTTTTAAAGTCTTTTTATAACATCACATTTTGTAAAAATCTCCCTACAGAGATGCTAACAACATATAAGTTGCAAGCAATAAGTTGTAACAGCGTATAAAAATTTCGACGTAGCTTGATAAGAACGTATGGCGTAGTCAGAGCGCCTGGTCGTTTTCCAGGAGGCGCGAGTTCGAGTCCCGCTACGTTCAAATTTTTATTCGTTTTCTTAATAAGTAATAAAATATTTTAATGTATACTTTCTTTTCTTCGTTCTGGTGTCGAGTGTAAGCACGGCGTTAAGTCCCGCCACTCAACATGCAATGCATCTAGAATTTTGCCCTCTGCCTACCCTGCTACATGAGAGACGGGATACAGCGTGAAGCTAAAAACAAGTAGGCTTTGGTAATAAACATGGTTGAATAAGCAATGAAAGTGAATTTTCGTGTAAAAGTCACAAACGTGCACAAAGTAGGTGCAGGGAGCTTAATTAATTAAGTTGCCGCGTTTAATCGGCTAAGTGATGCTACAATCAGTGCGCCATTCGTTTCATTCTAATTACATCAGTATTATGTAATACTGCGGTTTTATAGCACACTCTATGGGAAGTGCCTCTGGTGGAGTTAAATTTTACAATATCTTATATATTGTACACTGTAGCTTTTTGTTAGAACCAAAAATATATCTTAACCTTAACAAAAATATCTTAACCAGAAAGAACTCAAATTATTTGTATACTTCCAGTCAGATTTAAATTTTTATGTTTAGATTAAAAGTCCTTTATGACTATGATGGGTTGTCTCTATAATAGTACTAAAGTGGAGAAGTCAGTAACCGATTACGATTACATAATAAAAAACTTTAAGAGAAGGCTGTGAAAAATTCTTAATCAAACGAAAAATTCACATTGTCAAGCTTATCATATCATATAAAATCTAACTTTTTCAAAATAAAACGAAACCTAACCGTATGAGTAGTAGAGGGCCTAAAAACGGTTTAGATAACCCACATAAACTATCTGATAAAACGGCAATTCAACTTTCACAAAAGTGACATTATTACGCATAAATAAAATTATAGACTATATTTTATTGCCACTAAAATTTTATTAGACGTGTACACGCACTTTAATCTAGTATTCTTATATTTCATTCGAACCTATTTTATGCGGGCATCGGTGTTATTTGTGATTTATTAACGTTCTGTCATAAAATTGCTAAAATATTTCATAACGAATCGATCAACGGTTTTGTTCAAATTTAATTGGAAGGAGATACCGATCCGTTATAAAATTTCAATTATTTTTTTCTCTTTCTTAAATTCTGGGGGCATTGCGTCTTTGTAGTGGATGATTTTGATTTATTATTTTTTTTCATCGTCGTTTAGGAATCGAACCCACAACCTGTCGCGATTACAGTCGCATGCTCTTGCAACTGCGTCACAACTAGCCTTAAATTTCAAATATTCAAAATAAAGACATTTATTTACTCAATAACTTGGAGAGCGTGTCGCTAGGTTCTTTTCACCTCTCGAAAAGTAGTTAAATTTAAATGTAAATAGGAAATGATTTATAGAGATAGTTATCATTAATTTTTATTATTTTGTATAGGAACGGAGACGTCTTAAAGAACGTTACCCCTCCTTGGCACTGGCAGACAGCGATGTGGCCGAATGTCGGGTGATGCTTGACTCCTACCAAACCATGCTCAACCAGCGAACCATATGCGAAGGGAAATGCTCAATGGGCAGACAGTGTCCCACTGGTACGTAATGTATTAAGCGGACGTTAGCATTTAGATAACCCGTATCGCAGTTTTGATTTTATTTGATTTGCAATTTGTTTACTTTTATCTTCCACTAAACCAATTATCTATCTTTTAATATAGGGGAAAGGTGAACGTCATAATCACCTTAAGGGATATAGGAATACTTGTAGTTTACATGATATTGAAATTATTATTGATTTGACCTATTGGCATATCATAAGTCTAGATTATACATTTAATGTTATAATATTTAACGATAAAGGATCATCAGGATACGGGAGTGTCCCAGATGATTTCTAGTGTATGTACAGATACGAAATGATCCAGGATATTCCTACCTACGGACATATCTATATTTGAAAAACCATTGTAGTGCGAGTCAGTCTTGACCACTAAGGGTTTTATATCATTTTCCTGATTATCCGTCAATGGGAACGTGACATGGAAGATGACTTATTAAAGTTAACAAACTTAAGTTTACACACAAGTAGTATGAAAAGAGCCACAAACATATCAATAGATTTCCCTTTCTTGGATTTATTACAGAATTGTAGGAGAGAGAAGTAGGTTTTGCATTTTATTTAATATAATCTTGTACACCTTTCCTCTGTTTAACGTTTTGTTTGTAATGTAACGAACATTAGTGATGATGTATGCATAATTATTATTCTTAATATTAATGTTTCTGTTCAACCGACAGTATATTATGATAAAACACCAGAATCATTATATTATTAGAGGTAAGTAGTGGCGCAGGGGCATATAGTGTGACTGTAAATGCGACTGGTTGTGTGTTCGATCCACACTCGAGGAAATCAAATATTTATTTAAAATAAATAAAAAGGGAATAAGGAATTTATTTCAATTTATATTTACATTTCGTTGCTGCCTCCAGAATTCGGCGGAAATGGGGAACAGAGTGTCTTAACATTAGGTTATATAGGTAGTAGCGTGAAGCTAATTTATATAAAGCAATAGGAAAAAGCGTGATAAATAGATGAATATGAAGTGTTAAAATTTAGCTAATTTAAAATGATTCACTGAGATATTAACATTCTACTTATATACCTAGGTGTATTATGTCATAAGCCAATTTTATAATTACCTTGTGTTTAGAATCTAAATTTGTGGATTTGAATAAGTAATTTATTTAGAAAAGATTTTATGACATTTCAACATTTAAATAAAAAAATATTTTAATACATTTCATTGCCATTGGATTTTGTTATTATACAAATTTTGTCAAAGTATATGTCTTGTTAATTTATAAAATTATAAGCAATAAGAATTTTGCAAAAACATGTAATTTTTTTTTATAATAACCGTTGTTACTGGTATATTGCAATCCCATGTAGGTATGTTTAAAAAATTGGTCTTGAGTTGAAATATTATTTCTAATTTATTTTTCTAATATACTGATAGATATTATCTAATGTAATAACTGATTATTGACTGTAAAAATTAAATTAATGTCATAGAACTTATATACAAAGTATTTCTTAATTTTTTTTTATCTTATTATTGATCTTAACCAATATTTTTAATAGTTCCTCGAAAACTTGTGAATTTTTCGTCATTAAATAACATAATGCAACATATTAATGGTCTCATACCTCCTAGATTGGTTATATTAGTAAAGTTACTATAACTATTGTCTTTCGTAGGTTGTTAACACTTTTCTAGAATTATAAATAAATTATGACTACGCAAATTTTATTTATTCTGTGAAAACCCCTTTAAAACAACAATATATGTAGATTTAGTAACATTAATTAAAAATACGTGACGACATTTTAAATAAAAATAATCTTGTCGTGTATATATGAATTAAATATTTGTTGTCTATAAGATTTGCAAAAATAATTTCGATTTAATAAATCTTGTTAAACTTGTATAGTTACATGAATTTGACATAATCATTTAAGATCTAAAGGCACAACTTGAATCAGATTAGCGTTCCTCGGAAACTCTTAACACAGTTGCAGAAACTACTTCCCTAAGATCTCCAAATAATAATTAAATTTGTCTCCAACATAAATGGTAATTATGGTTTACAAAAATTTATTTTTATTAAATCGTTTTACGCACTTTACACGTTTGGTGGTCGAAATATAAATATCATACAAATTTCTGTACTGTTTAAAATATTGCACATCATTATTTTGTGAGCATTGAATACTTAGATCATTAAGAACCAGCTTAGTTTATATCGATATAAAGTGTAAGGTAAACACATATAGGGCTTTAGCCATATCGTGCTGTGTACATATATTAAAAAAATACAAATTTGGTTTAATTTATATTATGTATAGTGTGTAGCTTTTTCAGATATTTATTTCTGCTTTATACGCTATATCATATCGTCCTTTGTAAATATTGGTTTGCACTCTTATAGACACACATTACACGCCTAAACAAAAAGTCATTTAGGATAAGCAGCTTCGTAATTAACCACGAAAGTCTAGTTTTCTAGTTTTTGGTTTTCTCACTGTTTGCAATGACTTTTATAATATTTTTTATTTCGTATGATATAACAGTACTCGTTCATAGGAGTGTGCAGAACGAGTTCGAAACGTCAGCCGCGACCGCCGCGAAGGCCGTCCACAGCGTCAAACGCCGGTGACTCTATCGGAATGAAGAGATCACCGTCCACCCTGTCCACCACGTCCACCGCGTCCGGCTACCGGCCACGGTCCTCGCCTGCAGGTCTATATAGTTATACTGGAGGTAAATGTCAAACAATATGAGCGAATTGAGGTTTTTAGACTATTTTGTTGAATGTTGTTTATTTTCAACTTCCAATTTAAATTCCTATTTAAATTTGGATTTACAATTGTTAGGTATGAAAATAAGTTAGCAATTTCATAGAGTATGTGGTGATTGCGCTAGTTCCATCGAGGCCAACGCGTTCGGCGTCAGGGTTATCGGTGACTCGGGTGACTGATCCCGGTGGCGGAGGGTCAGCGATGGCGGTGGGAGGGTCCGAGTATTCTAGGAGACGAGCTGCTTCAGCCCCAGCGACTCCAGCACTGTCCCCCGCGTCGTCACCCCCCGGGTCGCCACACCGCGCGTCACACAGGTGGTTTCAATTTACTAATCATATATTATGATAATATATATCTTAATTTTATAGTTTTAACAGGTATTTACAATCGATACTATTTAGATAGCAATCATAAATGCATCTACATGGAATATCACTGTAAGTATGGGTTATTTATACACATACTTTACACGTAAAAAAATATTATGAAATAATTTGTACGTACTTTTGATTTGATTACAAATTCTTTAATCGGTTTAACTATAAAGCCAATGTAATTGCAAGGCAAAGGTGATTAACTTAATTGTGATTAGCCCGTGTTGAAGACAGTACACTATTGAAGTAACGTGTGATAGTTTTTAATTTCAGTATGTCGAGAAAAGAAAAATTATACATTTTTATATATTAAGAATGGTACGGTGCCGGGAAGCGTGAAACTCTAAAACGACGGTTGTAGGTTCTATTTCTGCTCAGAGGAATGAAATATTAAATATTTTTATTTCTTCATTCGTGTAAATGCGCTGATTTCCGCCGCCACTTTTTTTTTATTAAATTAGTATGATGCTTAAATATTTTATTTTATTTTAATTTAAATATCACTTTAAAAAAAATGATGCCATACAATGATTCGATTTTATTTATCTACTCACTTCTACCTCAGCTTTATAAAACATCCAGATATAATACACATTCAAGAAACTTATTAATCGAGCTGTAGAAACATAGCACAAAATATACGTTACAGGGCGAAGACAAAAAAAAATAAAGTCCATTGTGGCAAATCATTTCATATCTGTTTTATGTTGCTTTTATTTCAAGAGGCAGTTGTGCATGGGTCATACCTACAGTGAACTGGGAGCCCGACCCGTTGTGATCACGTCACGGGTAGTGTCTCCAGTGTCACCCGCGCAAGGTTACCGTCATTTTCTTTTGTTTATTGTTTGTCTCACACCCCGGGAGCTTGCTCGATAAAATTTTCTATTATTCTTATTTTTTATACATATATATTTATATTTTTATCGTAGATCTCAGTTTTGTATCGCATCCAATAAATCATAGTTTGTTTTATTTGTTCACATTATTCTCACATTTTAATATAGTCACTAAACTAATATTTATATATTATTTTATTATACTGTGTGGGGTTTTTAAGATCATGTATAATACGGTAGGTATTGGATTTTGCTATCGACGGTGTTCTTCATGTAAATAATAAATGGGCATTGTTATAGTAAAGAGTCTCGCTTTAAAAGGCGGCTTCTCTTGGCTTCGAGGTGAGAGTCTTAGTGGAGTGGCTGGTTCGAGTGTAACCCCATTTATTATACAAAGTTATTTTATCTTAATTATCGATGCCGCGTAGGTGTAAAGATAGATGAATGTTTATAGTCAGAATTTTTTAAAATCTTATAGATATTTTAAATTTTTACCTAATATTTTTTCTAAAGTTTTACCTTTTAAGGAATTGTTTTTTAATACTCTGACGTAAATCACGGTGTTCGTGATTCGTCCATAGGCATGATGTTTTTATAGTTCTTTTTCGTAGCTTCGAAATTAACAGAATTCCTACTTAGTTTTTTTTGCTAGTCTAGTATGGATTTAAAATTAATACTTAATAAACATTTTCACCTTTAAGAAATCTATTAACATGCTGTTCAAAATTTCGATTTACTTTTTTTATACAAAATAAGAGAGTAGCTTAGTCTTTAGTGAATTTGTCTCTTATTTATCAAGTGAGTTTGCTGTTGATTTGAGTTAGATTAGTGATTTAGTAAAAATATTCTTTTAAATAGGCTTAAAATATTTATTATATTTGTGTGAATTATATTTTTTTTACAATATTCTTATAAAGTAATATTTTTCAGGTCTCGAGCGTTACAGCGATGTTCGTAGCACACGCCCCAGCGAGGCGCGCCCGCGCACTGCGCTAAACGAATTTGACGTCCGCTTTACTTTATCATAGATTTTCGCGATTCGACGATCACACGAAACGACATACTAATGGAATATTCGAATTATTAATATACGAACATTTGATATTAATATTCAGTAAAATATTAAAATAATGGTGTCCACGTACTGTAGAAATAATATTCAAGTCATTTTATTCGTTTTTTTTTCTTTGTTGGCTATTGTTTTTATAAGTTATTGTAGCGGCTATATATATTTAAATGTATTATATATAATTACAACATGGTAGTATATATTAGTAGTTAATTAATTAATAACTAAAGGCTGTGGTACAATGTATATTTTCATTATCGAATGATTCATTAGTGTTGTAAGCAATCGCCCACAGTGTTAACATCCCACTGAGTCCCGATACGATGCTGTGTTCAGAGTAAACTAAGCGTACCTTCTATATAATAATTAGAAATCGATTATACTTTCAACAGCCGAAGGTCGACATTTTCTAAAAGTTATTTAACGTGAAACGTTCTCGAGATATTCTTATTTGATAGGAAAATGTATTTATTTATATTAATTTGGGCAGTAGGTATGTAAATGCCTTACCTTCGGCTTTGTTAAATTTCTATACGAACGAGATCGATGAACTCTTGAATTAGGATCGCGATAATGTGATTGAAAATACATCGAAACTTTCTTAATGAAAAGCTGTTATAAGAATTCAAAGCTATCAAATTATAAAACAAAATATTACATTTACAAAATATTAAACATGGCAAAGAAATATGTTAATAATTATTTCTTGTTATCTTGGGGCATGTTGATACTATGACCAAAATACCATTGATATAAAACCATATTAAATGATATTTTTAAAACAAAAAACCTTAAGGAAAGAGAATAGTGTCTAAATAATATATTTACCTATATTTTGTCACTGAAAATATATTAGGTCTGAATAAAAATTGATTAAGGTACAGGTACCTAAATAAATAAACGTACAGTATTTAGCAGGCATATATGGCTAATATCAGGATAAGTAGAGGGAACCTAGTGATATGACACGCCGTTCCCATTAAAACATGTCCGGTCCCCACTTTCTATTCGAAGTATGAGAACAGAGCGAGAAAAATTAAATTAAATTAAATTTGCTTCACGCTGTATCCCACACACAGCAGGGTAGGCAGAGGGAAGCTAGTGTTAAGACACT
>DWAN01005905.1:0-10872 GCA_018230445.1 Heliconius hewitsoni | reverse complement strand
TGGGGGTGTCAGGGGGTGGGGGTGGCCGTCTAGACGGATGATCGACTTGCTCCGGCTTTAAATTGTCACTACTTTGGTATTTGGCTCGGGTTGCTGAAGAAAAATACTGTTTTAATTATTTATAGGTACGAGTATGTGCTCGTGTGTTCTATGTAGTGATTTGTTATTGCAAGCTTACTACTATACCTTATGAGGTAGTGGAAACGCTAAACTAATAAAGACCTTAGAGGTGGGTTTAATTCTGTATTCGTTTTGGTTATATGAATCAGTTAAAAAAATATCTATTATCTCAGACTAATCCGACAAGACGAAGAGCGGCGTTGAGTTTCGTGGCGCCTTATCCAATACTTTTGAATCTTTTTCATTTTAGATTTTTTACTTATTTTACTTTTTCTTTAGCTTCGTGCTGTATCCTGCACAAAGCGGGTGAGATAAAGGGAACCTAGTTTTAAAATAGGCCATTCTTCCTATTCTTCTAGGCATATCTTTCAAAAGAGCGTGTTGAGTAGCGGACCTCAACTCTTGCATTATCGACCAGAGCGGGACAATGAAAATAATATAAATATACGAGTAATTAGTCGTGCCCCTGATTGTGTATCGAACCCACAACCCTCTTTTACCATCAGACGTTGTCCCCTGCACCACGACGTATTGAATATATTACTAGAGTACTTACATGTAAAAATATTTTTATTAAAATTAGACTTTAAGAGGTTCAGTAAAGATATTCCTTGTCATTTTTCTGATTTATATGCAATTTGTTGCTCTTTCTATTATCTGTTATCAGCAAACCCTGAAAATAGAGAAATAATATAAATTAGTGCTTTTTTACCTTTTTAAAGTGTCATCCCAGTCTTGGGAGAGAAAAATACCTGTTTAGAAAACGTATAAAAAAAATTACATAACCCGATATATGAACCTGCGCCTCTTGGACACCGTCTAAGGACGTTTTCCAAAAGGCGCGACTTCAAATCCCACTACATTCAAATTTTAGTGCATAAAAAAGTATTGTGCAGTAAATATTATCGAGACCGTCGTATCAGAGAGGTACACCATCTAACTGCAATCACGATATCGCACACAACAGAGTAGGCAGAGGGAACCTAGTGTTAAGACACACCGTTCCCCGTTTTCCGCCGAATTCTGGCGGCTTTGCCTTGCCACCAGGCAACCAGGGCGTACCAGATATTCGCGTTTACAGTCACACTTTATGCTCCTGCGCCGCGACTGGTCTTCTAGTTCTTATTTTCAATTCCTATGACGATGGCTGGTTCCATTGATATTAACTTTTGTGGAACAGTGGTCGTTTGGCGTTAAAAAAATGAAACATATAATTTTTAAAGCTTCACGCTGTATCATAGACAGAGGAGGAACTTGGAAGCCTAGTTTTAAGCCATTTCGTTTCTCATTTTCTGGCAAATTCGTCTTTAATTGAATGGTGGAATTCATCTTCTGCTTTGCCTCGTTGTCAGAGCGAGGAAATGAAAATATTAAATATTTCATTTCATTTCCTCGAGTAGGACTTGAACCAACAACTGTCGCGATCGCACTGCGCCATTACAGAGAGCTCTGAGACGATAAGTAAAGCTGCAGCTCGAGGCGTGTCACGCGACTCACGCGCACACGAACGCGCGCGGTACACGTCAGAGGAGATGGCGGCTTTTATATTATTAATTATATATTTTTTTGCTTTGAACACATTAAAGAGTAGGTAGTTGGATCCTGGGAACCTAATAACCGAAATTTTCCATTTTGTAGCTTAAAGCAAACAAAGATTTTCGCAAAAATCGTATGTTATTATTTTAATTAGACAATATCAATAAAATTGTAATTTTATTATAATATTATAAACTATGGCAATGGCGTTATTCATCATTTTTTCTTTAATCGAACCCGCTCTTATCTCTGACTCGGGCTGAACAAGTCAACCGGTTCTCTAACTACTCAAAAACCGTCTGGCAGCGGTCTGCAGCCGCGGACAGGCCACGAACACACTGTAGACGGATATTACTTAGATATACGATTTGAAAAGTGATATTTGTAGAAATATTATAATATATGTACGTATTTATTTATATATTATGTTAATAATATTAGTAATTTAATAATTAAATAAGAGAATTGAGAAAAAAATAAATAACATTACAAAAAAAAATCACCTTCACGCTGTATCCCCCACGTACGCAGCAGGTTAGGCAGAGGGGACCTAGTGTTAAGGCACTCCGTTCCACACTTTCCGCTTAACTCTGGGGGCATTGTTGAGTGGCGGAACTCAATGCCGCGGTTTGCTTCGACACCAGAGCGAAGAAATGGAAATTAAAAAAAAATAATCTATTTCCTCGAGTGGGGATTGAACCCACAATCTGTCGCGTTCACAGTCACACTTTGCTTATTACTTGAATGTGATATATCAGAAAAATACATATATCTTGGTGTGTGTCACTCGGGGGAATGAAATATGTTATATTTGCTTTCCCTCGCTCCGGTAATGAGACAAAAAAACACTGCGTTGAGTTCCGCCACTCATCACGCAATGCCTCGGATTAATCAACGGAACGCGTACGGGAACAGAGTATCTTAACAATAGATTCCCAAGTTCTCTCGGCCAAATTGTATTCGCACATAGCAGTGTACGAATATAGTTAAATATATATAATAAATTCAAACTCTCAACATTTAACATATTCAAATTAAAAAGAAGTGTGTAAACTGCCTTAAGGCACTCCCGCCGAGCTCGCGTCTGCAAATACTAACTACGTACGTACTAACTCTAAATATACTTTAAAAAATCTAAATCTAATAAAACGATATTGTGAGTGTAGAAACTGCTCTATAGCTCTATAGCTAGCTACACAATATACGTGCCTAAGCTCGAAAGGTTCCCTAGTAACCTCTGAAGAGTTCCACTATTCATCCAGGCTCTACCCTCCTACCAGCTCGTTGATATCTACGTATGATTGTCTACTGTCACTGATGAATTTGTTTATTTGACCGTGCTAATTTCCTTATGCCTAAGCTCGAAAGGTTCCCTAGTAACCTCTGAAGAGTTCCACTATTCATCCAGGCTCTACCCTCCTACCAGCTCGTTGATATCTACGTATGATTGTCTACTGTCACTGATGAATTTGTTTATTCGACCGTGCTAATTTCGGGAACTTTTAGTAGGAAATACAAATACCTTTATGTATTGTATAGTCTATATGCCGAGGAAGGCTATAGACATATCACGTTTACAATCAGACCAGAACGGCCCAGTTTCATTTAAATGAGTAAAAAAATTATTATAACCAAAGATCTTATTGAACTGGACTCTTTTGACCTATCCCACAAAATAAACTATTGTATTTTAAACAGTAATAATAATATCATACGAGTATCATACGAGAGACCGTCTGTGAGTGTAATCTCCGATCGGGTATTTATTTATTTTCGCTCTGATAACAAATCAAAGTGTGGCGTTTGGTTCCGCCACTCAACACGCCTCATTAGTTGTTCGGTGCGTAGGGAACGTAGTGTCTTACCACTAGGTTCCCTCTACCCTGCTATATGCGAGATGCAGCAGAAATAATAATACTTTCACTTAAAACTAGTAATAATAGCATCCGTTGTCAACATTGAGTTAATTTTTTAGCGATCATTCTACCTTTTGTTTCCCCCTTTTCTCTAAAATAGTAACAGGCGTATCGATTTTATTCAATTTTGTATTGATAGAAATCGAACCCCATTCTGCCATATGAAGGGGTGACCAAACGTTTTTTGCCAATCAAAGATTAAAAAAAACACACATCTGTCGTACGGAAAAAAATATGTTTTAACTCACTTTTTTGGAATTGAGTACAAAGTTAATAATGATGTGTGCTAATCTATTGTCGGTTATGTTTTAACCGACATTAAAAAAAAAGGTTATGATGATGTCTTTGGAATTGGATAATATTTGAACAAATTTCGTACATTAATGTATGTTCGCCAGAAACTAAATGTAACATCGAGAGATGATCGTTGATTCAACTTTTTTGATTCAACTGTTCAAGTTTCATCAGAATCGTTTCAGAAGTTCGTGAGATATCCGTGCATATGGAGGTGACGTAAACTATGTATACATAGATACCTAGTAAACAAACATTGACAGGTATTTTATTATTTTTAGATTTAATATTAATTATTTTTTATCAGAAATGGGTTTTGGTATACTTTAAAGACAATTAATTCAACAGTTGTCGCAAATACTCAACACGCAATACTTCGAACGGTTGATGTGAGGAACGGAGTGTCTTATAACTAGGTTCCCTTCGCCTAGCCTACTATATGCAGGATACAGCATGAAGCTTAAAAAAACTGTCGAGAGGTGACACTAATTTCTACCTATATCGTTGTTCAGAATATAATCACCTATTTTCAACAAACGAAGGCGAACAGAGACTCGTATTACTGTTAATTATAGTTTGTTATAATTAACAGTTATTTGTTATTATTTGTTATATACACATTCCACGACAAAATTAAGGGCAATCTATAGGAACTGTCCACTTACTTTTGTCCTTGTAGAAATTTTATTACTTAAATATTTTAGCCTCACACGCACAGCAGGGGAGGCAGAGGGAACCTAGTGCTAAGATATTTAGTACTTCTATAGGCATTGAGTGCTGCGTGGTGGAAATCAACACCGCGCTTTGCCTACTCACCAGAGCGACAAAATTAAAATATTACATATTTCAAGTTGGGAAAAACAATTTGTCATTTACTTTTTTAAAACAACTTAATACGTTACAGTGTTCTTAAATGTACTTAGCGTATGTTTCTATTAGTGATAAATAATATAAAATAAAAAAAAAATTCTATCGTGTCCACATAATTTTGTCGCGCACTGTATATAGAACCTAATATAATAGTAGATATAGGTATGTAGGTAGGTTATACAATAGAGTGAGGATACGTGACACTCATACAGACAGACTGACGATTTCGCGGATTATGTACGTGTTGTATGTAAAGTATAAAAATTGACGTTTTAAAAAAAAGCTCAGCTTTTTTTTCTATTATTAAGCAAATAGAACTTAGTGTTATGTTATTCCGTTTCCGCTTTTAGCCAAAAATCTAAATATCCTTCATTCAGTAAGGCTATTACAAGTGTTTTTGAATCGTCAAGCAATAAAACAATGTCAGTAGTGTCAGTCCTACAGGAAGCTACCACCGCTGCACCTATCTAGTAAAGTAAACATTATATTATATAATGTTACAATAACATTCTTTCCCACAAGTTTGGTATAGAACCCACAATCATCGCTTACTATACTAACTAGCTACGATGGTATTTATTCATGTAAATAAAACAGTTTGTTAGGGTTCCGTACCTCTTAAAGCTATAAACGGAACCCTTTATACGATCACTTTGTTGTGCGTCTGTCTGTCGTGTGGTGTGCGTGTGGAAGTATTAAGTTAAAATTAAGATCACTAAAACACAAGCAAACGATTTTGAAAATGTGGTCTGTCTGTTTTTATAAAAGTCATTGTTAAAACAGTCTATATATAAGTTACACTACAACGTGCCCGTTCAGGTCAAGGCCTAGAGTTCATGTACCTGGTTTTTTCATTTAATGTATGTCTGTAACAAGTAACTCTGTTCTCCACTCTCTCTTCTTTAAATCTTAAGGAAACGGTGCTTATAATGTGATTGATGATTTTTTTCATTGTGGCCTTTAAAGGCCGTCGTGATGCAGTGGGAGAGCGGCATCTGACTTTACATGCGGGGTGTAGGCTCCATTTCCACTCAGGGCAATGGTTAATAGGGCAATGATGAAATAATAAATATTTTCATTTCCTCGTTCTGATGAGTGCGCAGCGTTGAGTTTCGAAACTGAACATGCGATACCTCGAAAACTCTTCAGAAAATGGGGAACGTGTCTTAGTGGGATGTCTTAGCACCGAGTTCCCAGGTTCCATCTGCCTACCCTGCTATGTGCGGAATCCAACGTAAAGCTAAGCTTAAACTAGTACAATAATATAGTTGGGTCAATATAAATATTATGATAATTCGCGTAGAACTCAATTTTCAGGCAGTCATGAGCGAATGACTATCGTTTTAAATCTATATTAATCACATAAGCGGAGATTTAAGTAATGTGTGAAAAAATATAAATAATGAAAAGAAACGTACTTGACAGCAAAAGGTACGAACCATGAGTCTGTAATATAAGAAATTATAATAATAATAATAATATAAAATAATACATGTATTTAAGGGAAAATGTGATATCATTTTCAATAGAAATATACTGTCAGCTAAACGGCAGATCTTAACGCCGTCACTTATCAATCTAGACTTATCGAACGTAACTGTATGTCGTTGTATTAAAAAAAATGTAGTTTATCTTACCATTGTGTCTACAAACAACATGTAGGCGTGTCACTGGAGTGTTCAATAAAGCGTGTAGGTCATGAGACCGCGTGGGCACTGTCTGTCTGTCTGTCTGTGTACTCGTAGTCTGTAGTCTATAGTCTGGACGCGTATACCGCACGTGGAAACTGGATATTGATCGGATCGGGTTCACATCCTGATTAATTAATGTTAAGTACTAGTAAGACTCGCTGTTCCCCTCTTTTATCTAGCCTAAGTTTTGAGACATTATACATATAAAAACATAAAATATATAAAAAATTAGACGCTACGTGGGAAACGGAGTCTCTTAATATTATGTTTCCTATGACTGTCCTCGGGATAAAGTGTGAAACTACATTTATTTTACGGTATAAATAGATATACATGATTTTTATAAAATAAACGTAATTGAATTTCAAGAAACCAAAAAAAAATTATAAATAAAAGTATATAATATAATTAATGAATCAATTAAATAGAGTTCAATTAGTACTAAATAACAAATACAAGATAATAATGTGTGGGAGTTACTTTGAATCACTTGTTTTAGTGACCAATTAATAGTATCGATGAGCGCTTAAAGAGAAACCGTCGTGGCACAGTGGGACTGTAAACGTGTGTCATAAGTGCGTGTTCGATACACACTCGAGAGGATATATGACCTTTCATTTCGCGACTGAGTTCCGCTGCTCAACGCGTAATATCTTAAATTCTGACGAAAAATGAGGAGTGTTTGACACTAGTTTCTCTCTGCCTACTCCGTTATTTGCGGGATAAAGGCAGGGAGCTGAAAAAATAGGACTAATGTGGAACGGAGTTCAATTGAACATTAGGGAAACAACGTGAGTTGAGTTACTTCTTTCTTTTTTCAGTTTCACACAACCCAACAACCCAAACTTATTGCTAAGATACTCCGTTCTCCACGCATCGCCCACGTTTCGGGACATTGCATGTTTCGGAACTTAACGCCGCGCTTTGGCAACGTGAAAAGAGGATTGATCCACTTCTCATTTTGGGCAAGATTAATTGTATCTTAGTTCTAACTTTATTGTTAAATTAAATAAAAAAATATAATTAAAGTAAAAATTTATTATTAAATGCATTGCAAATATCTTAGTCTTGTTAATTATATCATTCGCTAAGTTAGCAATTGAATAACATAAGATACGCGTCACTGAATATTTTTTTATTGCAGAACAAAAAAAATGGGAACATATACACATTTTTAGTTAAAGTAAAAACAATCGAAGTTTCTCTTAAAAACGAATAATAAAGCTTAAAATAAGCTTAGCTGGTAGTCTTGTTAAATTTCATTTTGATTTTTTAAAAATATTCTTCGTTACTGAATGGACCAGAAAATAGCAATGAAAGAGCTATAGAAAATAGTATTGATAGGCCTAAATTAGGATTACGGAGACTTTGAATAAAATCCCGTGTTTTCTTGTTCCCGAAAAAACATAAAGAAATTCTTTCAGCACCTCGCTACATGTCATATTTTAACTAAGTCTTGTAGTTTCGTTTGTGCGTTACAGTACAGTCACCAGGTATCGGAAGAGCGTCATACTTATTTAGCCACTTATAGTCATAGAAACAAACAAATATTATAAAAACAACTTACACCTCTTAAATTTCTTCATTTCACATTTAAAATAAACTAATTCCCGACACGTCCCAACACGACACCTCCACACCGCACTCCAATTTTGTATGTGACTTGTGACAAAATAAAACAAAAGCACAGAAAAAATAATCTAAATCGACTAAATCGTTGACGAATTCAATTATTTAAATAACATTTCGTAAGTGATTTGGAGATTTTTTCGCAAAACGTACAACACATCCCACCCGCACGAAGGGCGATGGGCGACTGACGTAGAGGCGATAGGAGCTGTCAAAATACCTTGTATATACCCTTATATATTATTAGATAGGGAGTAGTGTCTGTCCAGTGTCTGTGTAGTGGCCTCTATTAATTATGTACTGTAATTTTATTAAAATATTATAACTTTATCAATTACTTATGGCTGGGTGTTATTAAATTATTTGCAAACGACATTATTAAACAAATATGAAATAAAAATATTGTTTACATCTAGTAGATATATAAAAATGTTATATCCTAATAAACCTTAAAAGCTATCAAAGGAGACGACGAATTATAGATGTGGTTTCCACTAAAACCGAAGTCAAATAAAAGATAAGTTCATACGTGATACATGTACATATATTATATCACATATATTATACGTGATTTCTATAAAAACACATATTTGTGCCATTATCCTCTCGAAATAGGCAATAACGCAGAAGAAGCCGCGAGCAGGATACTAGCTATATGACCAAAAGTAAGTAAGCCCGAAAGACAATCTTATGTTCAATAACTATCAACTGTAGATGCGCAGTGCAGCGGCCGTTGCAGCCAGTCAATGACCTTTGTACCGTTCACATAAAAAATATCACAGTATTATAATTAATTTTTAACCATTTTGACTGTAAACGTGAGAGTCGTGGGTTCGATTTCCATTCGGGGGAGTATTTTTTTGAATATTTTAATTTCCTCGCTCTAATAAGAACATAAAGCGCGTAGTTGAGTTTCGTTGAGGCGGAAGTGAGCAGCGGAAGTGTCTCATTGGGAACGGAGTGTTTTAACACTAGGTTCCCAGGTTCCCCCTACTATATGTGTGATACAGCCTAAAGCTAAAAAAATATTAAGAACTAGTTTTTACTCGCAGTTTCGTCCGCGTATCAAATGGAGATGGCACATTCAGTATGTACAATTGATTACATCGATTCGATTAACGTGATGTAATATAATATAGCCTCCCTTAATAAGTGGACTATCAAACACAATCATTTATCGACTTGAACGTGTAGTTCCTGAGATTAGCGCGTTCAACCAAATAAAATCTTCAACTTCAAATATTGGTTACGGATATGCAATAATGCCAATTGTGAGTAATTTCTTTATATGTAGTATATAGTATATACAAGTGCCGCCCATATCCGACATAATTTGTAAATTCTTTAACAAGATAAGGTAACGAACTGATAAAGTAATTACTGTAAGTAGTAGTAAGTATTAATGTATGTATGTATGTATGCATGTATGTATGTATGTATGTATGTATGTATGTATATTTGTGCTTTAGTTACGAAGGCTACATTTGGAGGGTTAAAGGATTTTTTTAAATTAATATTACTCTAGTAGAACAAGCCGCGATGTTGAGTTCCGCCATTCAACACTTTATTTAAAGATTTTATTTAAAGAAAATGCGTGAATGAAAGGCTTTGTTTGTTAACAAAAAAAACCAGACAAGCGCGAGTCGGGTACGGGACGCCCACCGAAGGTTCCGTACAATTAGTACTGTTATAAAAAGTTTATAAAATGGAATATGCACATTAAGCCCTTTAGTCAGATTCCTCACTTGAACAAGCGGCTTTGAGACCAAATTTTGCCCCCTTTTAGGGCTATTTAGTATTTAACCGCAAATATATGGTTTTCAGTTGTTTTTCCTGAACTAGTACTAGCTGTAGATGCTATTGATTGATTGATTTACCCGGGTGTGTATTGAATCCATGAACATCGCGTTTCAGCGTCAGACGCTGTCATTGTGCCACGACGTATGCTAACAGTACATACTAAACATGTACATTTAATTTAAATTACTTTAAATATTTCTTATTATTGGAACTTTGCCCAATTGTGGGATGAAGAGACGGTACAGGTTAGGTTAGTGCGTAGGTCATTGAACTCTGACGACAGAGAGCAAAAAAAGTGCAAAAATTTTGACAATATTTTTGTTTATAAAAATTGTCTTGAGATAGAAGTTAGTGGTACATCTCGCTTCTCTTTAGAGATAGTACTTTGTAATTCACTAACTATGTAAATGTCTACGCTTATTCTATTTCGTTATAGCCAGTAGTTATAATTAAGAAAATAAAAAAATAAAATCATTTTTTAGCTTCACGTTATAACCCGCATATAGCTAGTCAGAGAGGACTCAGTCTTTACTCCATTTACCGTTTTCCGACAAATTTTCGAGACTTTGTATGTTGAATAACAGAAATCAACACCGCGCAGTCTTCTTACAATGTATAAAAAATTATATATGATAAGAAAAAAACACATTGTACAAAAATAAATTGTTGCTATCGTTACTTGTACAGACTACCCCGTCTGGACATCGAACGTCAACCCCTCCCCCCCAACGCCCCCCTTTAATTCCAGAATAAGTTATACTATCCCTTAGATACGAGTATATTGTATGGTCTCGAAACAACGGAGTGTCTTAACACTAGCTTCTCTCTGTCTAGGCTAATTATATACATTTTTTGGCCATATTATAGAATTTGATTGTTAAGGATTGGTAAAGTGCAATGGCATATCGTCTGACTGTAAATATTAGTTTCACGCTGTATCCCGCACACAACAGTGGCGAACCTCAACGCCGCGATTTGCCTCGACACCAGAGCGAAGAAATGAAAATATAAATGTA
>DWAN01005904.1:0-10874 GCA_018230445.1 Heliconius hewitsoni | reverse complement strand
ACAGCACGCAGCCTTGGGGAACGCCAGCGTTCACGGGCATATGTTTGGAGCAAAAGTATAAAGGTAAAATAATTTTAAGTAAATAAGAAAACAGTATAAAATTCGTTATAAACTAACAAAGGTATGTCTATTTTGAGGTTCTATCAAACACGGCACTACCAGAAACTTGTTGAAGCAAACCAGCGCTCAACGAAGTTATCTTCCAAAATCAGTGAGTAAATAGACTTTTCATTGCGTTATGTCCTTAGTTTTTTCGTAATATGAATCTTTAAACGTTAAAGCGTTGTTAAAAATTATCTTATGGCGAGAATTGACATTATTATATAATCATCATCGTACAGACTCTTCTTGTATTAAAATCATAACAAATTGGTTGAAACCGGTCGTGGCGCAAAGGCACAAAGTGTGAATGTAAAATAGACTGGTTGTGGGTTCGATGCCTACTCGAAAGAAAGTGTAATATTTATTTACATTTATATTTTCATTTCTTTGCTCTGGTGTCGAGGCAAAGCGCGGTGTTGAGTTCCGCCACTCAGCACGCAATGCCTCCAGAATTCGGCGGGCAGTGGGGAACGGAGTGTCTTAACTCCCTCTACCTACCCTGCTTCGAGCTGGATACAGCGTTGCGTGAAGCTGTTTTTTTTATAACAAATTGGTCTGTACATGGAAGATCTATATAAAAAAATATTATTGATTATTTAATAACGAAATAGAATCATTAACATTGTTTTTTTATCTGTTAGTGAGTGCGTTTTTTAATGCTAAACGAAGGAGCAGTCATAATTGATTTAAGTTCAGTTTTCACCATTATATTTTGGCCATTTTTTTATCCAATATTACGGTTTTTAATGATTTGTTTGTTAATTTGTTTTATGATATAATGAGGCCACAGTCATGGAAAATGGAAAATACTAGGTTCCCTCTGCCTACCCTGCTGTGTGCTTCATACAACATGAAGTTGATTAAAAACTGGACAAGTGCGAGTTGAGCTCAGCCGCTGAAGGTTCCGTACAAAACATTAAGGTCTCTAGCTTTTTCTGAATTTTAGGCTTAGATTAGCCAAAGCCCTTTCACTTGAACAAGCGGCTTTAATACCAAATTTTGCCCCCCTTTTAAGAATTTATTTTTCTAGGATTTAACCACAAATGTATAATTAAAAAAAAATCTAAGCTAGTAGTACTGTAAGTGCCAAATTTCATAATTGTAGGTTAACCGGAAGTACTTTATTAATTTTGATTCCGTTTATATTATTGAAATACGGCTTATCATTTTTTAAATAAATGTAGAAATAAGTTTTTAATTCAAGAAATCATGGAGCTGTAGATCTAGTTAGATGCGCTCCTGAAGTAAAGGCTCCGGACAGACAGACGGACAAGAAAGTAATCTTATAAGGGTTCCTTTTATCTTTAAAAAGTACGGAACCCTAAAAATGATATTATTATTACAAAACGAAGGTAATACAGATAAAAAAAAATATTATATTGTTCGAGCGGGTCGCTAGTGATGTACTAATTTTAATTACTATTTTACTTAATTAAAAAAATGTTGTAGAGCAGAGATTTTTGTTAAAAGATTGCTATTATAATAGTTTTTTTAATAAATACATAATACATACATACAACTTTTATAACGAATTTTATAAAACACTGAAATTTAATTTTAACATATTTATTATACCACTATCAAAATATTAACCTAATAGCTTACGAGTATAAATCTGATTGAAATACAAACGAATATAGTTTGTGTTTGTCGGATGCCGGAAGGATTGGGACTATATATCCGTACAAAGCTCGAAAGAATTTACCGGTAAGCCGTAAATGGCAGTTTAATTCTTTATTGTTTTGCTGAAATTTATTTATGTTGAGATCCTTTATATCTCCTCTTTTCTTTCTCATACTGTATTTTTCGCTGCATTGTGTGTTGAGTGTCGGAATGAAAAGTTGCGCTTTGTCTTCTTATGAAAATAATAAATAATTCTGTCCTCTGAGTGCGAATGGAACTCACAAAACTCGCATTTAAAGTCACACGTGACATTGTTCACCGTGATGTAACGGTCTTTTTTTTTAGTAAATAGATCAATTTTATTAACTATTATATTAATCTCAAATTCCATTTTCATAATCTACATTTATTAAACATAAAATAAAAAATAATAAACTTAAATAAGTTGTTGAAATTACAGGGATTAATTATACAGATAATCTCGAGATTTTTTAAAATTATTTATTTAATTTTATTAAATAATAAAAAAAAATCTAGTTATCGAAATAATATAAATAAAATAAACCAATAATACTGAAAAGAATGATCCAAGCAGTGATATCATATTATCATATACAGAATTGTGTTGGTGAACCATTGCAATAGTTGTGCTTTTTTTTTATTATCTAACGTATCCAAATAATTATTTAAATTTGCAGTCATATTGCTATATTTTGAATAATTCTTCATGGAGATGCGAACGTTATTCTCACAAAAATCTGAATCATGTTCTGAACAATGTACTTTTGACTTCCTACCTAGAAAATGAAAATAAATAGCAAGATCAGCTCTTTTATTCATATTACGAAAACGCTATAATAACAAAATTCAAAGTTCAAGTCCCTTAATAGAGTGCCCTTGAAAGAAGGCTCTGATAAGCATTTTTTCAATGTTCTAGAGTTTCATACTGCTTGACCTTAAATAGGCATTGAAATTTTATAATTAGATGTAATTTCACAAAATTAGCTTTTACTTCCCTTTCAATGAAACAAGATTTATCTTTGTATCATGCTTGAAACGTCCAAAAACATGTTTATTGAATTAATGAGTTTAACCTCTTATTCGTTCAAAATGTATTTTCGTGTTACGCAACTAATGCGCATGTTGCTTAAATAGAATGAAGAAATATGAAAATTTTAAAAGTATTTTTATTTAAGTTTTATATGTATTTTTATATAATGATTGCTTAAGATAGAAATTAAAGTTAAAACCGTTTTTATACTTTGTTAACTAGGGTTAACCATTTCTTTGATAGAATCTGTTATAACTTTCGTTAACATACGAGTATTTTAATAATAATCAAATTCCAACATGGTTCATATTTCAACAATATTACTTTGTTATTGCTGCAAGTATGCAATGGAGATAGCAGATAGTCATGGAAAGATTGTATATACATCTTGGAGATACTGTACGAGGGTTGAAGAATACCAACTACTCCAGGAAGGCCGCAGAGGCGATGCCCCTTATCACATACGTGTTTCGAATGCTGCAATTTTATTTGGCATATATAAGAAAAACGTTTCTATACTTTTTTGTATGTAAGAAAAAAATATGATAGCACGTATCTTTATGCTTATAATATTGTCTATCATTTATGAAGAAGGAAAATGAAGTAAAAACACAAAATATAGACCTTTGGACAAGGAAATATTAAAAATTGTTCAATGTCAGAGTAAAATAAGAAAATGGTATAAGCGTAAGGAATAGAATAAAAAATATTTAGCAGTATGAAAAACATCACTCTATGATATTTTAAACGAAGTTCCAACCTAAGGGAATATGAGACTATATTACAGTATAGCTTAGGGTTTGAGCATGAGACGTGACACCGGGTATGAGATAACTATTGCAACACATCAAAATGATAGAATAGAGTAAGATTTAACGTTTTACCTAAAGTACAGCCCGTACGTTTCAAGTGATACGCAAATTACAATCTAGCGAATTGATTTTCGATGCCAGTCGTGCCCCAGGGGCACAAGTGTGTGACTGTAAATACGACTGGTTGTAGGTTCGACCCCGCTCCAGGAAAAAAAATAAAAATAAATAAAAACAAAAAATAAAATAATAATAATAATATATTTGTTTATTTAAATTTATACTTTTATTTCCTCGCTCTGATTTCGAGTTAAAACGTGGCTTTGAGTTCAGGCACTCCACACGCAATTCCTCCAAAACTCACCGGAAAGTGGAGAGCGGAGTGTCTTAGCACTACGTTTCGTCTTCCGACCCTGCTGTACTGATGAATACTGCGTGAAAATGAATTAGCTGTACAATTTAATACAGTTAAAAGATGTTAGCAATCACTTCACTCAATTAACACATTCGGTCGCTATAATTAAACGTATTAAGGACGGTACAGAGTAGCTAAACTTCGGTAAACTCGGTTAGTTTTGATTCTGCCTATTAAAATAATGATAAATTTTAAATTGATATACCTTCCTATTAAATCAGTAATTTTTTGTGTTGTCTATGTTATAGCAAAGATTTATCAATGCGATATTTGTTTGAAATCAAGTAGATACGCACAATACATTTTTTACAAGATGATATTAGCGGAAAGCCAATATGCTTAATGAGTCAGTAAAAATAACAGTCTGTTTAAAGTCGTGGGAGAGTGTGAACAGGATTGCTTCTAGCAAAGCAACAGCTTCTTCTGCAAACATAGATGATTCGTGAGGATATTTAAATTGTAAAATAATTTTGAATTTTGGTATTCCGCAAGAACTTTGAAGTCGGTGCCAAGTTAAACAAACAGGCTTAGTAATTCGATATTGTTGTAAGGTTGTTGTAGCATTAGCTTGACACCGACTTCAAAACTATAAAATCCTTCTATAATTTTTTTTTAACAAAATCAAAGTACGTTTTGTTAATTAAAAATAATTAATAATTAATTATTATTATTTATTAATTTTTGTTAATTATGTTAAGTTAATTTATTTTATACGTTTTAGTTTATTGTTTGAAGTCGGTTTGTTTTTTTGTTAATTAATAATATTTATTTTACGATTTTTAAGGTTGGGGGTTTCATCTGAAAAGGATGCTTCTCGACCGAGTACGTTGTGGTTGTAGTGGTTGGCTATTACATAGTAGCTTCAACCTTAATGGAGTATTGATAAGAACATACAAAAATATTCGGGCGAATTGAGAGCCTTTCCATTTTTATAAATCGGTTGAAAATGAGAACATTCTCTTTTTGAAGTTAGTTAAAAGGAAATGCAATGATTGAGAAATTTAATTTCTGGCTAAAAGTTTTAACAATGTTTTTCCTAGAACTATTACAGTAAAAGTAGTACAACTATTTATCTATGGTCTTCATCATCAGTTTCACGTCATCAAACGAACGGACGAATTGAAAATCTCCCTTTTCTTATAAGTCGGTTAATATAAAGAATGAATTAAGGTCATCCCACAACATCAGAGTAGGCAGACCTAGCATGGAGACAGGCAACCTAGTGTGGAAACATACCTCATTTTACGCCGTAGTCTGGAGGAATTATTTGTTAAGTGGCGGAACTCAACGCTGCGTTTTGGCTCGACACCAGAGCGAAGAAATGAAAATACCCACAATCAGTAGCGTTTACAGTCAAATGGGCACTTGTGCCCCTGCACCGCTGGGCTCAATTCAAAGTGAATTTTTCTCAATGAGCAAAAAAAATCCAATCCAATCGTCAC
This sequence comes from Heliconius hewitsoni, assembly GCA_018230445.1. Lineage (NCBI taxonomy): Eukaryota > Metazoa > Arthropoda > Insecta > Lepidoptera > Nymphalidae > Heliconius > Heliconius hewitsoni. The sequence goes on along the minus strand of DWAN01005904.1, from coordinate 5,432 downwards.
GTCATATTATTCTACCTCAAATATATTACATAAGAAAGTTCCTAACTGATAAATATCTAAATAACTGTCTAATACAAAATTATATGACTAGTCATGGTCAATATATTCCCTTAAACGCTATTTATAGCGTCTATCTGGGGAAATTTTCCAAGTAAAGAAACTAAAAGTTTTCCTGACAGACCCGTTTCAAATAATAGAGGAATTCTCTTTAGACTTTATCTTATCTTTTCGAATTGTTGGCGAATTAAAGCTTTGAGTGATTTTTATTTATTGATAAAAGGACAGATTGATATATATATATATATATATATATATATATATATATATGTTATTGAGTGCTAATGTCATTAATTGCTTATTTTTGCCATTTCGCAAAAAGCAAAAAATTGTATAACTATTGGTAACCAGGCTAACTTATTTATAATCGTTTTTTCGTATCAAATATTTTAATTTAAATGTAAACAATATAATATTACTGCAAGGCTGTAAATATGCCGCATTTATGCGTTTAGATAATACTTATTACCATTATTGTACCACAAGTATATAATCAGAGTGTACTACAATATAGGATATTGTATTAAAAGCCCTAAATTCGATTATCAGATAACAAATTATCCAATACTTAAAAGATCATATCATCATCATTGCAAGATCATATTTAAGTCATGGGACTTTATAATTGTTCTCTCACCCTGAATCAGCCAAATAAGATATTGCCACTAAGCTGGCGAAGGAGACAGTAGTGATGCATCATTAGCTAGACGCTATTCCCGATAGCTTAGAAAGTGTTAAAAAACAGATCATGCGCGAGTCGAACTCGCAATTTCAGGATTGTAGGTAAACGGGAAACTGTAGGCGTAGGCAATCATTTTGTATGTTATTAATTATAAATAAAAGTTTGATATAAAAATGCCTATAAATTACTTATTATAAATTATAAATTTGTATTATAAGTTCTTACTTTGTACCAAATTTTGTAACTATAGGTCTACGGGAAATACCTTATTAGTTTTAATCGTGTGGCGAAATTCATACAAATTGCAGCAAAATCGATGTATAAATTATGCGTATCTATAGATTGTGTTGACTGAAGCTTAATTTTGCTCCAAAGGACTGCAGAATTGAATATTTGATTTTAATTTACATTTGTTACCTAGAGATAAAAAGTCTTGACAGACGAGTAATAGAATGATTATAAAAGAAATTAAAAAAACTAAAAATTGCTTAAAATTAATTGTTACACTATACCATGTTTAGATTAATTACAATATTATATTAATTTTAGGCGTCAAGTTAACTGCTAGCAATTTATCATGCCAATCTCTTGTCTTCCTAATATAATAACAAGCCCTTAAAAAAATATGAAAAACATGCGGTCGTGTTACAACGATTGAACGCTACTAAAGTTACAAACAAGATTACAAAGTAATCAATCAAAGTGTACGTAATTAATCAAGTGTGTCACGATTTGTAGAGAGAACTAAAAGCTCGGCTCTTAGAGTATTAATAATGTATCTCATCCTGATATGAAATATGTATAAACTGTACAAATACTAAAATGGAAAAAAAATTTAATATGCTATTGAGGCCGTGGTGGCGCAAGGTCACTAGGGTGTGACTGCAACGCGATTGTTGTGGGTTCCCACTCGAGAGAATAATTTTTTTTTAAATATTTCCATATTTTAGCTCTGGCACCAAGTAAAAAGCCCGGTTAGCCACCAAAACCACTGGATGTTATGTAATTTACATTACAGATTTTATAGCACTCATTTATATAAAAAGACAGGATTTCAAAATTTTTATCAGTGCATTTTCCCTTGTATCTCTTGAACATAATCTCTTTCGAAAATGAGTAGTCTAACAAAGCAAATCAGTAATATTCGAAAGGGCGACGTATGGCCTATTTACTGAAGGAACCATATTTTTCTCTTTCGATGACACACATTTTCTTTGTCGAAAAATAGTAGGGAGTCAGGAATACAACGAGGTAGGGTCTTGTTTTTCGACCTAATAAGAAGTAACTTTTAAGAGGTTACGAGTGAAGTTTAGATATGCTTGATTAGATTATGCTTAGATTTTTTCAAGATTTTTGAGTTATCACACAGAATTAATATGTAACAACAATTGGTTTAATTTAGAGAAGTTTATTATGATGTGTCAAACTGGACATGACTGTATATCTTTTCTAGGAAAACATAGTGACATTTTAATATTCGGAATAGATGAATTTTGCCATTTATTAAGTTTTATAAAGACATTATTGATTGATTTCTATTTTCACTTAGATGTGCTGACAGAGTTTTACATCAGGCATTTGGTAAAACAAACACGCTTAATAATTCAATATTGTATTAAGGTTGTTGTAGCATTAGCTTCACACCAACTTCTAAATTATAAAATCTCTTTATAATTATTTTTTAACAAAATCAAGGTCAAAAGTTTAATCAAATCTTTATGTAAAATTATTTTTTACTTTTTAGTGCGTTATTTGAATTCGTTTTTTTTATAATAATTAATTTATCTATATAATATAATAAAATCGAAAGGTCGAAAGGAAAATTGCCGAGCAATGGTTAAACAGAACATACAAGTTTCGGCGATGGTCAACATTTTCCCGAGAAAAACCCGCACGGCCAGAATATAAGCCATCCACTCTGCTATCGTCTGCATAGCAATGTATGTGTCTGTAATCTACCACGTCAATGATATCAAGAAGAAACAGTGTGGGGGACAGCACGCAGCCTTGGGTGACGCCAGCGTTTTGGGCATATATTCACAGTGAAAAACATCGACAGCGACATTGATGCTGCGTCCAGTTAGAAAGCTGGCACTCCACTTGCACTTGCATAATTTACTAAGAAGCCCATATACTCAAAACGATTTGGCGTTCCGTTCGGCGAAACTGGGGAACAAAAATGCCTAAATGGGACCGAAGTACCTTCACACTAGAGTCCTAGATTCTCTCTACATATCCTGCTATGTGAGGGTTCCAGCCTAAACCTAAAATAAACAAGAAAAAATATACTATATACAAGAAAAAATATTTTTAATTAATAAAAATAAAAAAATTAACAAATATTTTTTGTTTAAATTTATACTCTATAACAACAACTTGCAAAAAAAATATTAGAGTGTTCCCTATCAGGGGTGATTCCTTATCAAGGCCAGTTATTTAATCATTAAATCTGTTTACACCATTGCAAATTGCATGTGATGGATGTAATAAGTTAAAGTTTGTCACCATATTGCAAGCTAAATTTTAAATAAGAATTACGATAACTACATTAGAAGTCAAACATAAGGTATTAGAACATGAAGCAATTCTATGTATTGAAGAAATAATCGTATAATCCAAGCGGGCGAAGCCGCGGGCTGTTGCTAGTAATAGTATAAATTAAAGTCGCCCTCAACTGACTGACTGTACCTTACTAAATCTTCTTCTAAACCACCCAGAGTATTTCTGAAGAAAAGTTTATATATAGTTTTTTATATGTACATTTTTATATAAATTGACATAAATAAAATAAATTTGTATAAAGTCCTAGCCGTTGAGATTCTTCCTTGCAGCTGCTTTAATGGTAAATATTATATGAAAATAATGTATCAGAGTGTTGTTCCTCTTAATAAGACTTACAAAAAAGTCAGCGATAGCATATTTGTATCTTCTAAGAATAAAGTAAAGTGAGCATATTTCTGTCTAAAAATAGTAATTAGATTACATCTTTTATTGTGAGTGATGTTTGTCCATAATGATATCAATCTTTGTCCTTTTAAATATTTCATTAGAATATTAATTAAGACGAATGACGTCAAATGAAGATAAAATTTACTCTTTACACTATTTCGAAATTACAAATAGTTTTAGAGAAAAACGTATTTTAATTGTCGATACATCACGCCGGCTATAAGCAGCTGTATCGACTCATGTTTCATTTATCTCTTACTCTCAGTATATAAATAAGTAATTAAAATAACAATGCAAAAGAAAACCTTGCTGCGAAATGGCTAGCTGTCCGCCACGTATCCCCCGTGCCCCGTGACGTTTTACTTATAAAAGCACTTCCGCCGCATCTGTCTGGCTCCTTTCCCCTGGGCGTGGAAAGAAGGTCTGGACATCACGCTACGTAACGCTGGGAAAAGCTCACTAGGTCCGACTGATGGATACCGACCTATAATCCTCCACGACGCTGTGTCCGAAAAGTTATTCCTCTCCTTTGCCCAGTCCCACGTCCACCCAGGAAGCGAGCAGTTTGGCCAGCGGGCACTCTGCAGGTGACCAGAGTAGTACACTATGCCGCAGCAGCGATCAACCGAAAGGAGAGAGCAATAGCAGCCGGCATCGCCATCACGTCACGCTAGACCTTGCCGACTACGTCAGTGACAGGACTTATTGCGTGAGGGTGGAGAGCACGAGATCTAGTAGCGAATCTAATATCCTTATTGGCATGACGAATGCAAATCATTTGAATAATTTTCACATTAGTACTTTTAAGGGCATTGCAAACATACATTACATATTGAAATAGGAAAGTAATTCAGTGTATTAAGCATATAATTCAGTAGTTATAGCGGGCGAAGCCGCGAGCGTGTCGCTATATATATTCGCTAGTATTTTATAAGATCATTACAGTTAATAAAAAATACAATTTCTTGAAGCACTTGGCTAGCACGAACTGAGTCCACAAACAAGTAAAACATTAAAAGATAAGATCTATTATAATTGCCGGAGGAATATTTCTCGTGATCTTGTATTCAACGCCGGTCTCTTACACAAAGGGCTTGGTTTAAAACGCGTCATATTTTACGCATATTGCCTGAGGAAAGGGATTGTATGTTTCCTCAGAAGTTAAAATAGTAATACATATTAAATTAGCTAGGCCAGTCGTGGCTCAGGGGCGCAAAGTGTGCCTGTAAACCGACTGGTTGTGGTTTCGATCCCTACCCGAGAATATAAAATATTTATATTTACATTTTCATTTCTTCGCTCTGGCGTTGAGGCAAAAGTGCGGCGTTGTGTTCCGCTACAGAATCCGGCGGAAAGAGAGGAACGGAGTGTCTTAACACTAGGTTCCCTACTGTGTGCGGGATACAGCGTGAAGCTGATTTGATTTGATTTTATTAAAATAGTTGTTGTTATACAGTTACCAATGTTTTTAATAGCAAGTAGAATATTTATAACTCTATCATATCATTATAGCGAAGTTAACATGTCATAAAAGTGTAATGGAACAGTTGTAGTTGTAGGTTCGTATATTACATATTTATAGATTAAAAATATGTGTATAATATGGTATACACAAATATGTCTGCTGATCTAGATTTTATTTAACTAGTTTTTGAATGTAAAAAGAATAAAAAAGGTAACTGAAAGGTACTTGAGGCCGGTCGTGGCGCAGCGGCACAAAGTGTGACTGTAAACCGACTGGTTG
>DWAN01005903.1:0-10874 GCA_018230445.1 Heliconius hewitsoni | reverse complement strand
AAGTGGAACATTTGATTTTTTCAGTTTCAGTTCATTTCAATTCTTTGATAATAATTTTTTTTACTGTTAATATCTAGTCATTAAAAAAAAAGGGTCAATAAGCTTATATCAAGACCCCGTAAGACAAAAAGTGTATATTCAGTATCTTTGTTTCTTTAAGTTCTTAATTTTAATTTTCTTGCCTTGATAAATTAAGCGCGGCGTTGAGTTGTGTCATTCAACACGCAATGTCTCGGAAAATCGGATAGTAACCGAAAGGAGTATCTCAACATTGAGTTCGCTCTGGCTACCCTGTAAAATGCGGGTTAAAGCGTGAAACTAAAAAAATACTTTATTTACAGGATCAATTAAAAAACCACGGCGACTTTATGTTCCTATCACTCGGCGCGTGCATGCTTAACGACAGTTCACCGGAGTGCAGGGCCTCGGCCGCATCCTGTATTGAAGCTATTCTGAGCAAACTACCATTGACTGGTAGAAATAAACTGTATGAATTACTTTTAGCGTTTTTTAAGGATAATCAGGTATGTAAAGATTTTCTATTTTTAAACTAAATTAACAAACACATACAAATTTGTAACTAAGCAAATGTCACAGTAAAAAAATTGTTTGAAAAAATGTATATAGTTAAAAATAAATAGTTCAATTTCAAATCACCTTCAAAATGGAAATGAGTTTGCCTCAAATCGATATTAGGCGATATTGATTCGATTCGATTTTACTCTCAGAAATGTTATGTCATTTCATCCAGAATTCAATAGGGGATGCAGAAATGTGCAAGTTTTGTTATAAAAAAATTAAAATAAATCAAAATATAAATAAATATAATATTAAGGTCTAACGTAATCACGAATTATCTATTATGTAATACATTTTTTTAATTTTTAATATAATTTTCGTTATCGACAGCCTATCCATTTCGAACTAGCTGCCCAACTAAGCATTCGTTTTGTGAACGTCGAGCAAGAGAAATTCCAAAACCGTCTAACCTCCATTCTCCCTCTAGTGATCGGCAAAATACTATTACTAAGCAACGACATAACCGAAGGTAGATTCGTCAAAATGAAACTCAGCCAAGACGACGAAAAAACCGACGAAAACAAACAAAAAGAGAAAGACCACAGTCTAATACAAATGTTGAATCTAATAGACAAAATAACCGTGCACTGCTCGTCTAGTTTGAAGAATAAAAAATATATCAACGATTTTGATGAAATCGGCCAGCAGTGCAAAGCTTTACTGGCGTATCCACACGCGTGGGTTAGATTGAAATCTGTTAAAATACTGAGTGCTTTGTTAGAGGCGATCGATATAAATGAATTAAATGATAATTTGAGTGTTGAGTGTGAAAGGGGCTTTATATTCGATAGTACGGAGGATTTCTTGAGGAGTCTCGTTTTGGATCTGTGCGCGCAGTACACGCCCACTGTGTCGAAAGATATGGCTGAACAGGTATTCAATTTTTATTATTATCTAAGAACTAATTTAATTTAAAAAATTTAAGGATAATTTCCTGGATGACCAAAAATTTTTGTTTGAAGTAAAGGTGTCTTTGAGCATCATCATCATCATCATATATTATGCTTTTTATTTTATGAATATTAATAAAATAAAGATAATATATTTTTTTAGTATCTTTTTATCCGTACCCTTTTTATTTTTAATCGATTTCCGTAAAGAGGTTTTGATAGAGTTTTCACTGGGCGAACCAATTTTGATGATTCTTTTTTTTTTGGTGCTTCCAACGTGATCCTATTTTTATATGGTCCATTTCTGACAATGTTATCTATGAGGAAACCACATAATTTATCAAAGAATTTATAAATGCGACCGTTTTGAGCATCGGCCCCACAACAGTCTTAAATAAAAGTATTAAATATTACTTTTTTTATTTAGGTAACAGCAGTCTTATTTCAAATATTAAAAATCGTCCACGCCATGCCTTGTTTCAAAATAATAAGCAAAGTTCAAGCAGATGAAGGTGATACAGAGTATAATGCTAAAGTGAATATAAGATGGATTTTGTTTAAATTAAGGAAAGCAGTCAACGTGGAAGTCGCTAAGGCACCTACTAGCATGAATATTGTAAGTTTGAATGTAATTTTCTATTATTATATGTTTTTATTAACTTCACTCTGTATCCCGGCGGTCTTTAAAGCGCGGCGTTGAGTTCCACCACTCAACACGCAATGCCTTCAGATTAGATTTCCTCTGCCTACCCTGTTGTGAGCAGGATACAGCGTGAAACTGATTTTTTTTCTGTATCCCGCGTAGCGAAGTAGACAGTGGAAACATGGGAACCTACTGTTAAGACATTCCGTTCCTCACTTTCCGTCATATTTGCGAGACATTTGTGATCAGCGTTTTGTCTGATTGCCAGAACGAGGAAATAAGTTTTTGGTTGTATTATAATTTTATTAAGTAATTTGTTTTTATATTTGTATGAGTTTTTTTTTAACGTGCCACTTGTTTTAAAAATGTCATTACTATAATTTCACAGAGAACAGCCATATTCACGATGTGGCTTCACCTAATAAGCTCTTTAGACACTGAAGACATTAACACTATAGTCGATATATTTCTACCGGCGATCGTTCGAGAACTTTCTACGGGTGATGGACCATCGTCCATAGTGAAACAACTAGCTGGACGGTTGGGAAAGAAATTGAGAAGGAAAATCGGAGATATTGAGTATAGCAAGATGGCGGCCGAGGCTCAGACGCGCTTGAATGTGAGAAGAGCTGAAAGAAAGAAGGTAGAGTATTTATATCTTGAATCCCGCTTGAATTGCACAATAATATATTTACTAATCTGAATTACTTTTGCGTTTATTTTTATTCATTAAAGACAATATATACACATTGACAACTAAAGCTTCAGCTTATTCACCCACGGACTACTGCAGTGTTTGAAATATAATAAATATTTATTATATAATTATTTCAAAAATATAATAAAAAAACGTGAATATATCTCTTGAACCGTTGTATTATCATATAGTCCTTATAATATTTTGATATTGAATGTAACCATTTCAGATTATATTGCAAGAAAAAGTGAATAACCCAGAAAAGGCAGCAAAAAGAAAACTTCAAGTTAAAGAAAAGAAGAAAAAAGCAAAGAAAGTTAAATTGGAAATGTTACACGGCAAAAGGCCAAGACCTAAGAAACGGAAAGCGGAGGACAATGATATTGAAGATGAATTGTTAAAAGATGATTAATAAAATAAAACCTTTTTCTATAGCGTAGGGCCTAATTTTTATAGCTTCACGTTGAATGACGTATATAGTAGGGTAGGCTAAGGGAACCTAGTGTTAGTACACCGTTCCTCTCACCCCGTGTCCAATTTTTCGAGACATAGTTAAGTGGCGGAGCTCAACGCTTCGCTTTGTTTTCTGACCAAAGCGACGAGAAATGAAAATAGTTCACTTTTATTAAAACATATTCTTAATGTGATTACTACAACTGCTTTGGTAAAAAGAGTTCGTTGAAAGCAATGGTTTTGCAATTCGTTGAAATCTAGATGTTTATTATTTTAATGCGAGACACTCTGAAATATTAAAAACTTTGTTTTAAATTAATATGCCAACATTTGGTGTTGCAAATATAATATCCTGTACATATTAGTTTTAATGTTGCTATTTGTAAATAAATATTTTGTTCATTATTTTGTTGTTTTTTATTATTACAAATTTTTAAAATTACTAACTCTGTAAAGTTAAATTCCTATTTTGGACAAGCAAGCTATATTAAAAAGTTCAAGTTGTGTTTTTTGTAATGTTGTGTGTGATTCTTTTATATAATGGCGTCAATTTAAATAGATAACAATCTATGGATTTTTCGGCGCCAACATTTTTTGCCTCAAAAAAAAAAACCCTAGTGGGTTAAAAAATTAAAAAGCGATTATGACTGAAACACAAAAGAGCATGTATAATTACAAAGGGCGAAATGAAACTCCATATTAAACAAAATAATATTGCTTTATGCATTACAAAATGATTTAACTTAATAACGTTCAAATAAACTATACATCACAATAGAAACAATGCATTGGAAGGTGCATACAGCTATTTTTATTATTACATCTAGAGTAGTGTAGATGAAAGAAGAAGAAGAAGAAAGAAAGATTATTTTTTAATATGGCAAAGTTTTTGTGAATGTGGTTTTATTTTATTTATACCTAAATGTAGTATAAATCTCAAATATTAAGTAAAACAAGTAATTTTATGTTTTTTTTATAATTTTATGAATATACAATATATAATCATTTTTTAAATAAAGTTCCCATTCATTCTTTTAGTACGTAATTAATAGTTTATACATTTATTATTTTTGTTTTACTTAAAATTTGTTTTAAATAATATATCTTATATTATTGTGCATATCTTTTAGTGTTGTAACGTATACAGAATCTTTCATAGAATTAAATATTTAAATTATTTAATTTTTTAAAAGTTTTTAAACTACAGTTACAACACTAGAGCTTTTATAAAGCTTTTATGTATTTAATTTTGTAAAAATGTTACATACAGATTGCCTTTTTATTCGATATCCACAATAGTAATCAATATCTGCATTGCCTTAACCTTTGAAATAAAGCCGTTTAACATATGTTTTTTATTAACAAACATTTAAATGTATATTGTACAAATATTAATAATTTGTATAATATAAACTTCATTTTCTCTTCTTGTGGAATTAAACTTTGTAATCACAACGTCCCTTATTTTTTATTATAATTTATGTTTAATATTTTCTCATTCATTATTATATAAAATATTAAAAAAAAACAATTTTGATGTATTGTTTTTTATATTTTAACATTAAGTAACTTGTGTAGTTATAAATAGTAAAAATAATGTTTACCATTTGGACAACATAATAGAACGCAGGTGATAACAATTTATCTTTTACACCGTAAAATCTTATCAAAATTTTAAGTAAATATTCTGATATTTTTTACATTTTATAATTTATGGATACGAAATAACAATCGTTGTCTTTTATTATTGTTCTCGATAACTTAATTATATATTTTTTTAAAATTATCAATGCAAAAGTAACTTTTCAATATGACGTCTCAAAAAAAAATCATATATCATAATCATACTAAGGTAATTTAATTAAACAAAAAAAAAACAGTTTCACGCAGCACACAGCAAGAGAGGCAGAGGAAACTTATGTTAAAAAACTCCGTTCCGCACTTACCGCCGAGTTCTCGAGGCATTGCGTGTTGAGTGGAGAAAGTTAACGCCGCTCCTTGCCTCGACACCAGAGTGAAAAATATAAATTTAAATAAATATTTCATTTCCTCGAGTAGGAGTTGAACCCACAACCAGTCGCGTTTACAGTCACACTTTGTGCCCCTGCGCCACGACTGGCCTCAATTTTTTTCTAATTTAAGGTTAATTTATTTCTTATAAAAATTACGACATTGAAATGTTGATTAAGTTACTTTTGCAGTGACATATTAAAAACGCAACTAATCTTTACTATATACCATGTTTAAAGGTACTTCAGTAATAAAGCTTAAAAATCTTTACCACTCATGTACAGCACGGTCAACGAGTCGTGGCCGCCCTAAAGTTAGCTGTAAATGGCTGCGCATATTTGATTTTAAGATTTTTTTACATCTGATTATTTAATTACAATACGATAAAGTTCACAAAACTTATCTTCAGAGCAACCAAGACTCATTGACTGCACTACACTAGAGTAAATATTATTGGGTATTCCCCTACATCCTTCTATATCTTACTATTTCAATAACTGGATGACTAAATAACATTTTGTTAAACTATTACATTTTCTATTCGCTAACAGAAAAAAAAAACTATGAACATTCTAATCTAATATTTACCTCACAGCACCAACTTTCAAACAACTATAAACTTTGTTAAGTAAATATTTATAGTGTATCTACTCGTATCTTAAAGGCTTGCGTAGCTAAGGAGAAACTTGAGAGACTACTCGACTTGTTTACAAGAGAAGCAACTACCTACTTCGTGAAACATCTGCTTCGTTTTTAAACATAATTTTCTTATTTTACCTGTTAACTTTAGATTAATATTTATTTACCTTTTTTTTTATAAAATTAAATTTACAGAGTAATTAACTAATTGCCAGTTTGAATCTACAGATAATTAAAAGAAAAACTCTTTTTTAAATATTTCAACACCTTCACAATTTTTTTTTATTTTAATTATTAATATAATTATGTAATAGGAAAGGTATAAAGCAATGGAAGAATGTGGAAGTTATTAGAACTGTAGTAAATTTTACACTTTAGCATATGCTCGTAGAGTAAGCTGAATCATAAAATTGATAAGTTATCATTAGTAATTCGTGAATCGTCCAATTAAATAAATATATTATAATTAGTACGACGTAGCAAATAGTACATAATTATTATGTAACGTAAAATAAACAAAATGTCTCTTTTAAAAAAGAAGCGATAAAAATTATCACAAATTTATGTAAATGGTGCCTTAAGATTAGTATATAATAGGATAAAAATGTATAAGTAGGTAAAGAGTAATAAAAAGAGTTGCAAAATATGAAAATACGAATTGCAATTTAAAAACGTTATAATTTTATAAGCTCAATAGTGGCGAAGAGTGCACTTGGACTAATAATTAAGTTTAATTTAATTTTTAAGCCGCCTTTTGATAGTATTTAAATAGACGGTAGGATATTAAGACACAAAAATCTGAGTGAATAAATATTGTGTTTTATAGATAAAACGTATTGAGAGACGAATAATTTACATATGTTAAAATATTAATGGATAAATTTTGAAATATTAGGTACATATATTGCGAGGCAACATGGAATGTGCTGGAAATAACGTAATAATAGAATTAATAAATTTACAATGGACGGCAACAAGCTCGGCGACTGACTGCCTAAGCTAATAATTATGAAAGCCTTATGACTAAAGTAATTTTGAAGACAATATACATATATATATATAACAAACTATCATAATAGCGGCGGCTGACTGTATTTGACGTTTTTAAACATGGCGGCTTAATTATGTTAATTGAATAACGATTTGGACGCATTAAATGGCGTCTATGTAGAAATTTAGTACCTACTTACAATATTGGGATGAAGGTAATTGACTTGATATCGCGATCTTACGCACACGGGGTTCAGTAATTTGGGTCATGTAAAATAATTATTTAGTGCTTTATTATATTAATAAAAATATTGGAGCTTAAGCGACTGTTGTAGCTACACGTACCATACTTATCTATTTTACAAATATATAAAAAAAACAAAATCACCACCCCGTGCGAACTCAAAATGCCATAACTTTACAATTCACAACAAAACCGACAATATGGGATTATATCTCATAATTTTGGACAGCAGGATCCACAGCAGCGACGTGGTGGTGGCCAGCACCACGCCGCCCCAGCCCAGCTCCAGCGACCAGGCGGTGCTGAACTGGCGCGCGGACAGCACGGGCAGCGCGGGCAGGCGCGCGCCCAGCACGCCGTCGGCCGCGCCGCCGCCCGCCGCGCTGCGGCTCGACGCCCGCTGCACGCGCTTGAAGTGGATTATCATCAGCGTGAACATGGCGAACAGGCCTGCAAATTATATTTAAATTTTATTGACAATTGTTAGGTTGTCTTCGTGCAGTTGAATAGTGTTGTTGTTGTGGGTTCAATTCTCAGTTAGAGTAATGTTTTTATTAAATTAATATATGTTATTTTTTGCTTGTTATTTAACTAGAGGCACCAGTAATATGTCTGAAATATGGATTAATTCGCGTTCAGTAACCCAGATTATCCATCATTTGCATAGCTTAATATGGATTTAGTGCTTAAGAGTCAGATTTTCTTTAGTAATAACAAAACGTATGTATATTTTTGAATTTCAATCTCCATATTAATAACACAATATACCTTTTTACATGTAAAATATTATACCGTCCTTCTGGACGATTCTTATGAGATACAAGTTTATCATATAGTTCTTACCAGCTAAGAGATACATGACGCCAGTGACGAGTACTGCGCTAATTTGATGTTTGCAAACTCCGAATGCCCCCACGAGTGCGGCGCTCCCGAGCACTATGAGGCACACCAGTGCACACGAAATGGATAAATTCTGCATACCTAAAAAACATTAAAATCTTTTTATATGAAGAGCAGAAGAATCTTTTAATATATTCATATACAAAGAAAAGCGAAATGTCTTAATACTCAGTTGTGTTTTTCTGCCTACCCTGATGCGTACGGGATACAGCTTTAAACCCTTATCAAAAATAGAATTCAAGATTATATTTCTATTTTCATTATTAGTAAATAAAAAATACTTATTTCTAAATAATAATATAGTTTTTAAAATAATTTGACATTATTCTGGTATACTTACGGTGTTGCCAATCTCCTCTTTGCTCTTCGTTCTCGTCGTCAGCCAAGTAATTTGTGCACAGGGGTTCTGTTGGAAAGCCTGCCCTCGATAGTATGGATACTTCTTCTTCTAAAATTTAAACATATTTATCATTATTTACTACTTATATATTTTATAGTTGTCCTCGTGGTATTATGGAATATTTCAAATTGCACGTACGTTACTTATAAGTTTGATTTCGATTAGACAGATATAATATTTAAATTTATTTTCATTTCTCAATCTGATAAGACCAAAATTTGGAATTCTCGTCTCGTCTTAAATTCTTCGTCAAGTACAGTCAAGATTATGAAAATGTAGGTTCTAGTTATTAGTTAAATAAAGCTTATTTAATATTGGTTTTCAATAATACCTTCTAATGACACGCACATGCTCCAAATGCCCCCGTTCATTGGTACTAAAAAAGTGCCACCACCTTTTCGAGTATTGGAATCTTCAATCTGAAAAATTAACATTTTTATAAATTCCAAATGGAAATATAAATGCGAAAGCTTAATTTTTTGTATTCCCAAGCATAATTTTATATATACAGAGTGTTTTTATGTCAGAACTACTTTAAATGAAACCACAGTTTTAATTACTCTATAAAAGCCTAATACAATTTTAAAGAAATCCTAAAAATCAAAAAGTTATTTTTTTAAACAAAATATATAATAAAATTATTGTTGTAAAATAAGACGCCATTTGTCAAAAACGACGCACGCACACATAAACCTATCAATGGAAAACCGCCGCATACGCTTTATTCCGAAAGTAAATGTTAAGACACTCCGTTCCTCACTTTTCGCCGAGTTCTGGAGACATTGTGTGCTGAGTGGCGGAATTCTACGTCGCGCTTTGCCTCGACACCAGAGCGAAAAATGAAAATGTAAATGTAAATAAATATTTCATTTCCTCGAGTGGGGATCGAACCCACAACCAGTCGATTATACAGTCACACTTTGTGCCTCTGCGCCACAACTGTCTTCAATTTTCTCACCATATACAATATATATATATGTATAAGTTGACAAAATTACTTAGTTACTAATCTGGATTACTTTCGTGTTCTACTAACATTATTAGATTAAAGACAATATCTATCCATAGAAAATTACAGTATAAGACAGATCAACTGCATTGTTAAATGCCCCCTAAAACAATTTTTCTCATACATACATCCTCCATACACAATCAGTTTTTATTATATGTATAGAAGCTATAACAGCTATTAATAATGTTTATAAGGAAAAAAATCTAAGGTTAAAGAGATTAGACCAAGTTTGTTTTTATCACAACTTTTATAACAAAACAAATAAATATAATAAACATATATAGTATAACATTTATTCAGGAAAAGAAGGTGTCGAATCTTAATTACGTACGTGTTCGAGTGCGTAAGAACAAGCAGGTTTCTTTGTAATCTCTGCGAAACTATGGCTTCTCGACGAATCTCCAATTGTACTTTATATTCAAGCTGTTCCATTTGAACTCTATTATTTTTTTGTTAATATTCTTTACACTAGGGAACTGGTTTCTATGATAAATTTCAAACGTCTATTAACGTCTTAATTAGGTATATAAATCTGCCAAAGTGGTTCGAAGCCGCGATATTAATCTCAAATACTTAATATATGCAATTGTTACAGCAAATTTTTTTAGTATAAAATTCACAAAAGATTTTAATCATACTCTAAATATACCGACAATTCATGTCTCCGAAATAGGACAGTCTTTTAAAGCTAAAGCGACTGACAAATAACCATTCAGCTCCTCTTGCAGACCAAAACCATTGTTTGAGATAATTAAAATAAAATAAAAAAAAAGTTGTCCGTGACGTCATAGTTTTAATGTCCAGTGTACCTTCAAGGTTTTATTCGTATTGTCACTGAAACGTTATTTATTTGGCCTTCGTTCAAATCGCTTTATGTTCGTTTAACCTGCGCTATCTACTGTTGTTTTCCGTAAATCAATATGAATTAAGTATTTTCCATGAGATATTGATGGCACGGGTTACCACTTTATTGAGTGAAAAATCGGAAAAGCGTGAGTATGACTCGTCCACGGAGGGTTCCGGGCAAAAATTAAAGATCTCGAGGGTTTTCTGAAATTCGAGCTTAGCTTAGCCAGAGCTCTTTGATTTGATACCTCACTTGAACAAAGCTTTAATAGCAAATTTTGCCCCCTTTTGGGGCTATTATTTTTTAGGATAATTAAATGCATAATTTTTATGCGATATTAACTCCATATTTTTTTTAAGTAAACGAAAGTTCATCGATTATATTAGATGGACAACAAATGAGCAATAACCGGTTTTCAAGGATCCATAACATCAAGTACAAGCGACCCGCTCGCGACTTCGCCCGCTTGTAGTTTGAACTTCTCAATTATTTATTTACTAACCTGAATTACTTTTGTGTTCTAATAAAATCATAATTTTAAAAACAATATATATATATATATATATATAT
>DWAN01005902.1:0-10874 GCA_018230445.1 Heliconius hewitsoni | reverse complement strand
GAGTGGGGATCGAACCCACAACCAGTCGGATTTACAGTCACACTTTGTGCCACTGCGCCAGATAGATTTTCCCTAGAGATATATGTATATCTGCATCCATGTGGATACTTATATCTAATGAAGAAATTTGGATTGTTTACTAAGTTGGAATATACTATCATTGTATGCAGACGTTTAGTTTCCGAGTATCTGAAATTAAGCACACGTGCTCGATATTTTAAAAATACCTCGTTATACTGTAATATAATTCAATTGACATGTGCAATAATGTATACATATAATATCTTCCTTTTTTAAAGTCGGTTATACATGAATGTAATAAGTGAAGCCCTGTTTATATGGCTAGATAGTTACAATTCAATAAAACCCACTTTAAAAAGCATAAAACAATTTAAAAACTATATTCATTTCATAACTATATACATAAGTTTAATCGTACAGTCTTTACAGTATATGATATATAGCCCGCAATAACTCATCTAGAGTCTGCTAACATATACTGCCTTCTGGTAAACCTGGCTTTTAATAGTGGCTTTACAGAGATTTATATAGTGTGGTTGATAGCTTAGTATTTTTGTTGAATGTTTGTAGATTTAATGGTATAGTTATTCGTGGTTTATGGAGTTTTTAGTTCAATTCCCAAATTTGTTACTGAGCCTTAACTTTTAGTTTCACGCTGTATCAGCCATAGGAAGGTAGAGAGGGAACCCAGGAACCTAGTGTTGAGAATACATTCCATTAAGACACTTCAAAATATTAAATATTGATTGCCCTTAGTGGAAATCAAACCCACAACCTTTGCGCAAGGGCACAAGCGTGCAACTTTAAGCGTGGAAATTGTGGGTTCAATTCCCACTCAAGGAAATGAATGAGAAAATATTAAATATTATATTTTCAATTTCTCGCTCACGCAAATACGCAAGCCTCCAGAAATCGACGGAAAGTGGAGAACGGTACGGTAACGGTAGGAAACGGAACGGCATCAGGTTCCCGAGTTCCCTCTGCTTATAATACCATAACATTAAATGCAATGATACAATAACACCATCTGCCTGCATCATTAGACGTGAAATTGACAAGCTATTATGTGGCAGAACTTAATTATGTACTTAACTGAGTTATGGTACTAAGGGACGTGCGGCTACTAATTTATATGATGACCTATAACATATATATAGTCCAGTCCAAAAGATTAAATCTTGTGATATTTCGCTATATATTCCAGCTGCCGTAATAATAGATGCGTGTTGAGTGAGTGAAAAACTCTATTAGTATAATATAAAATTCCTCCATTACTGAGTATCTGTCAGACAATTAACAGTTAAAAAAATATGCGTAGAACCCTGAAATTTAGCATACAATTGCCTTGGGGTGTATAGGACGGTACAATAAGAGGAAGAAAGAGCCAGGGCACCGCCCCGCCCCTACACCGTGAATTACTACCATAATTCCTACTAGTCTAGATTAAAGTGATATTAAAAATATATACATTGTATTATTAATTACTAACTATGCTATTTATGTGTATTGCCGCCATACATATTTTTTTAACACATCATACCCAAGATACATACTGTAAAAAAAAACCGGAGATAAAAGGTAAACAAATCAAAAAAAGGTTATTTTTTATATTGATGAAGCTTAATATAGTAAAAAAAATTATAGATTCATGGATGAAAATAATATTATTGAACGATGTCTATTGAATGTATTAGTCAAAAATAATTATGATTTAAATATACAATCCCTCTTAAATTGATAGGAAAGTAGGAGAAGGAATGTTTTAACACTGGGCAGTAAGTAGATCTCTGAAAAAATAAAACTCTATTTTCCCAAATACTTTTTGAATATGTAAATAACAAAAAGTAAGTTCCTACAAATAACTAGCAGTAATTACGACTGAGACTTTCTTCTAACTGCCCGTAACGACTGTCGTCGACGTTAACATCGACAATTGAGACTTCCTAATTTATGTGCTCAGAAATACTGTGTAATTCTTTTGCACATCCATCCATTTTTATCTGGAGTAAATGTTGCTTAACCCTAAAATATTTTTATTTGTTTGATATTGTTTATGTCATTGCAATAGGCATCGTTTTGTTTCTAATAAGGAAGTGTTATAGTACCAAAGTTCTTCAAGATTTTAATAAATTAAGAAAATCAAGTGAAAAATCGATATTATCAATAATAATAAAGTTTATGCGTTATTGTATTATTGGAAAGATAGTAGAAATTTGGAATGTAGATAGGTTAGGGTGCTCATGCCGGAGAAAGACTACGCTTACCATGATATGTAACTTAAGAAGAAGCTAACTTAAGAAGATATAGTGTCAAAGCAAAGTCAGGTTTTGCTACTGGCATATTTTTTTAATGCATATATATAGCATAATAAATATAGGCGCATATAAAAGGATAGGCGGTGAAAACTTAATGTTTTCACCGCCTAAGCATTGCGTGTTGAGTGGCGGAACTCAACGCCGCACTAGTTACCAGATAATGGAAATGAAAATATTAAGTAATTAATTTCGCCAAGTGAGAATCTAATCTATTACCGTCACGCTTAAAACCACACACTAGTGCCACTGCGCCGCGAAATAATAAAATGCAGTATCCGCCTCCTTGATCTAAGTTCCTAAGTTGGTCTAAGTTCCTTCAACCATTCAGATAAAACTAAACTCAACCATTATCAATTTATTCAGTATTAAAAACAATAATACCTTAAAATATTAAAACAAATCTTAATCCAACTAACAAACTGGCAACTTATTTAAATATTTTATATGCAATTTGCACATCCTCAACACTGTAACACTGTAGTCTGTAGGCAGATCTTAATAAAGGGTTACTCTATTTCCCGCGGGCTAGACGTGATGAATAATAATTTGGGACAGTTTTCAGTATACGTCAAAGACCTTCAAATAATAATACTTCAGTGTGTCCGTCTTTATGCGTTAAATTATGATAGTATGTATGATAGCTTAGATTTTTGGAAAGCGCTTTTTGTTTAGTTTTTGTTTGAAAGTAGATAGAGATAAGTGTTAAGATACTCCGTGGGCAGAGAAAAATGTTAAGACATTAGTGTTTACTTATGTGGAATCGTGAAACTCAAAGCCGCGCATTGCGTTTTCAGTGCACACTTTTACAGCAATGTGTGTGTGAAAATAGCGATGACAGAATTTTTTATTAAGATTTTGTTTGGTTGAGCGCACTATTCTAAGGAACTGCTGGTTCTAGGAATTTCAAAAATCTTATTAGGCTGTATTATCTTATAAATCGTATCGTATATTGCTTCAATATATCCCGCTGTACTCGTACCTGTGGTAAGAGTTACTTTGTTAACTTCGAATGTGTCGTATGTTCTTTTGATGATCTCCATACGGACGAAGCCGCAGAGAAAAGTTAGTAGAAAAAAAACCTACACTAGCAGCATAGCTATTTTGTGGAATGGACTGTTTAAAATTTAAATAGGACGAACGAACTTTTACTAGTAATACTTTAGTGACAATTTTCTCCAGCCCTTGAGGCTTTGCCCCTTATTATCATATTTTTTCTACGTTAAAGCCCTTTGTGTAGAACTTTGTGTTATTAAACTTATTTTCCACTTCTCCTTAATGGTAAATATAATTAGCTTTGTAATACTATTTTTAATTATTTTATTTCGACTAGTTAAATATTTTTGTTTAGTTAAAAATGTAGTTTATTTTTTAGGTTTTACCCTAGTAGCCATCGTTGCGCGGCGACAACGTGTGACTACAAATACGACGGTTGTGTGTTCTATTCCCACTTACACGAGTAAAACAATTATTTTTAACATTTCTAAAGTGTTATTCTTCCAAGCGCTCTGACCATCAAGCCATAAATTCACATAACGATTTTTGTTTTCATTTCCTCACTATAGTAAGAACACAAATCACCGCGTTTACCAGTCAATACGCAATGTCTTGAAAATTTTATAGTGTGTTAGGAATGGAGTGTCTTAAAACTCCCTCTGCTTACTCTGCGGTATATGCGGGACACAGCGGAAAGCTAAGAAAAATAATGTTATGACCAAACTTCGAATTTCCATAGTGCGAATATCCTCCTCGTAATATGACTTTGATATTTTAAAATGTACTGCGTTGAGCTCTGCCAATGGCAATGTCACGAATTCGAACAGACAGCGGAGAATGGAGTGTCACAATACAACGTTCTCTGTGCCTTACAAGGCGGTATGATATTATTCTTCAGAGACATATTGGAAAGCAGAAAAAAATAAAAAAAAGTGATATAAATATCTCTTTTTAAATAATTCACTTAAAGTTACATTTGTTAGCTTTTAGTCTATCGTATAAATTGAAGGACAATTTAGAAGATTTATGTTCGTTGCAATAGCTGACATCCTAGCTAGGGGACTGCTGGCAAGATTGAGTAATACTTATAATACTTGCTGTTGTTCTATGAAATATACTTATAAATATGTATATTATAATAAAAAATAAAAAGCAATTTTATTCTTATACCCGTTTAGCAACCAAAGGGAACCTAGTGTTAAGGCACTCGGTTCTCAGCTTTTATTATTTTTCGTGTTGAATGACAGAATTCAATCAAAAATGATGCGAGTGGAAATCAAACTCCCACTCGTCGCGTTTATCGTCAGACGCTACCGCTCCGCCACGACATAAAAATCCTGCTGCACATGCATCCATCCTGCTATATACATCATCCTGCTATATATCCAAAAATTTGTTCAAACTTTGTACAAATAGATACTCTTAAGACAGCGTTACAAGGTGAGAATCTTGCTATATACATACATATTATGTTTATATTTGTTCAAAATTTGTACAAATAGATACTTATAAGGCAACTCTAGTAACATACCGTGGAAAGGAAATAAAACTCACATGACAATCCAACGTAAATCAAGTTGGCTCACGCGGAGTCCCTTAATCTTAAATCGACATGTCCACATGAAGTGGCACATGCTCGTGATACTTTTACTCGTTACATAAAATATGAACTATAAACTTACGATTTCGTTATAGTATAGAGCGAAGTTTTGTATTCAAGTGTTAGTAAATTTGCTTAGTGGCTTTAACTCAACAACACGGGAATAGAAATGAAATCTGGCCTGAAGATGGTCCGTGCCTACCCCAGAATAGTCTGGTGTCCACTCCAGAACTTTCAGTTACAAGAACTTAATTTTCTAATTTTACAATTTGAAAAATAATGAAATCGAAAATAAATATATTAATTAGTTGTAACTATTATCTATTACTACATATTTATTTCCTAATAGCAAGTAAATATTTCAGGAATTATATCACGTTAAACAAAAATATACCAAGTAAAACAGAACTAAGACAATAATTTACTAAATAACTAATTCTTATCTACGGCTTCTCAAGCGTGGTCAAATGAAAATACCTAAGACATTCGCAACATGTTCTTTATAGCACAATTCGAAGTGTAGCTCTGACCGCAGGCATAGTGGATTATATTGAAACTAATAATTTAATATAATATTAATAGCTTATAAAGCGTTCTCAATAAATAGACTATCCAACGCAATTTTTCTTTTTGAATTCGAAACCGTATTTAGGGATATAACCGCGTTTAACCAAACAAACTGATGAGTTTGTTTGTCTTATCATCTGTACTTATATTATGAAGCATCAGCTCATATAAATATTTCATCATTAATATAATGATCCATATGATATTTGCTTCAAAACTTTTATACAATATTTTTCTAAATACTTGAAAATAACAATTTTAAAAAGAATATAGGGCCATTTTAACCCAATAGATGATTATATTTCAATTATATTCATTTTCTCGATCCGGTAGACAAAAGCGTCCAGGTCCGCCGCTCTCGAATCGGTGTTTTGATTTAAGCATTTAAAATTTGGCAGAAAGTGGAGAAATGAGTGCCTTAACAATATGTGCACTTTGCTTACCTTGCGTCCTTTGCTATACGTCCGAGTGAGTAGGGCTTACAAAAAAGATATCTAGTAATACGATGGCATTGAGTTTGTTGTGTGCCAAAAGTAGTTCTGTAAATCTTGATACTATTTAGAAGTGACAGAGTAGGGTCTATTTCATGTAATGGATACTTGTATAGATCAAAGTTTCGAGACGCACTATATTTATTTTTTATCATTCCTTTACTCGGCGTACTAGTTTGACCTGTATATAGAATATTAGGCCAAGCAAAACAAAAGTAGCCTTGGAAATATTTCAAATTTACTTTATCTCATCTTTGTTAACTGTCTTTATACAATTTTTTTCTTTTGCTTTTCATTTAAAAAGATATTATAAGCTTAAAATATTTTAAATATATTTAAAATCGTCGTAATGGCGCAGCGTCTGACTGTGAGTTGATTGTGAGTTCAAGTCTCACTCGTAGAAATGAATTATTTCTTTATACCTGGCTCCGATCCATTTACAAAATGTAGTAAATTACACGAAAAAATAACTTTGAATCAGATTAGAGTGCCTTACCACTAAAATCTCTCTGTTCACTCTTTATTTTATTTATAATAAAAATAAAATCCGTAACTTTAATATTCACATAAACAAACTGACGATGCTTTTGTACCACTACCAAATAAAGCATAAAGTAAGACAATAAAAATCATTGCCAAATCAAAAACAAATAAAACACATTTCAATGTTATTTATAATCACATATACTTTTATTTGAAATGAGGACAACTTTCCATCTTTTTGAAGATACCTAATTCAGCAGGTGTTAACTTTTTTTAAATCAAAAACAATCTCCTAGTGTTAAAACACTCAGTGCCCCACTTCCCGCAGCATTGTGTGACGGAACTCAACGCCACGCTTTGTCTACTTATCAGAAAGAGGAAATACGTTAATTTACCTGACTGGAAATCGCACTCGCAACCGTTGTGTTTACAATTCGACGCTGTACCGTTGCGCTACGACGGCCTCATGGTAACCTTGTGTTGGAACCTTGGAAATATTAAATCGTTTATAGTTTTCATTCATTATGCCATTTTTATATATTCTATAGAAAGTAACTTTATAAGTCGTGATGACACAATAGTCGTTTTGATGAACATTGTTTTGGACCAAGAACGTTTTGAATTTGAATTTTATAAAATGAGAAAATATATTTAAGGTAATCTAAACGTTATGGTGAGTATAAAATAGCTTTTATAGTTAGTGAAGCAATTTATATTTTTAGGTTAAATTTCTAATTTTTTTTATGCTATCACGTTTTGTCTTCGCACAAAGCCGTCGTAACGCAGTGCGACAACATCTGACTGTAAGTATGTGAATTTGATGCGGGGAATGATTATTTTCGTTTCCCGACTTTCTTACAGAAAACCCTACCGTACGTACCGCATGCGAAAAAAAGCGTAAAGCACACAATTTTTTTTACATATTCCGGATATCTCGAATATCCATAAATGAACGAATGAAAAAATGAATAGCACGAAGAGTTCTAAGACGGTTTGTCTTATTAGAACCGACTTCATTCTCCCGAAAAAATCGAACCCACACCACGCGCTTACAGCAGACACTGTTTTACAGCAGCAGCAGAGTTTGCTGTAGGATCTAGGATCTATATTAAGTTCATTTAAATTTTATCACGATAATTTCAGTTCGATACATAAAAAACAGTTTATTAAGAAAATCTATGTGATTTATGAATAATTTTTAGTATACGTATATTAAATAGTTAACACGGGAGCCATATTTACAATAAAATAAAACAATATGTACACATTTGTATACCTGTTGTGGCGCCGGAGCGTGGCGTGCGACTGTAAACACGACAGGTTCTGGGTTCCGATTTCCAGTCGAGAAAGTAATATATTTTACATTTTCATATCGTCGCTCAGGTAACGAGGCAACGCGTGGCGTTGAGTTCCGCTACTCAACACACAATTTCTCCAGAATTCAGCGTTAAATGTTTAAAGACGTGTCTTAATATATATTTCGGAACGAAGTGTCTTAACACTAAACTCCCAGGTTCCATTTACCT
The DNA here is from genome assembly GCA_018230445.1 of Heliconius hewitsoni. Lineage (NCBI taxonomy): Eukaryota > Metazoa > Arthropoda > Insecta > Lepidoptera > Nymphalidae > Heliconius > Heliconius hewitsoni. The sequence continues at coordinate 2,878 of DWAN01005902.1, read as the reverse complement.
AACCTACTATGTGCGTGATACATCGTGAAGCTACATAAACATATACATAAAATTATACAAAACATTGTTTTTTGTTAAACATGTCGTAACATCGATATGAAATCCGCGGATATCACAAATTAGTTTTAACTTTCGCAATTGGCCTTGACATACAGATACAGCTGAGAGAAGACATTATGTTACTACCAAGTTGTGATAGAGCGTGAAATTAGATTTTTTTCTTACGCATCTCTTGTATATTACATAGTAAATTGGGTTATTTAATATGAATTTAAATCGAAACCCAATGTTTTTTTTTGTTTAATGTATGAACGTGCCCTAATATCCTAACAACTGTACCACGGCATCGTAAACTAAACCTACACTTCTGTACAAATATTATAAAGCAGAGGAGTTTGCTTATTCGAGCACGCTAATCTCAGGAACTACTGGTTTAAATTGAATTTTTTGTTGGATAGTCTGTTTATTGAAGAATATTCCGTAATGACACTTAAACAAAATTCGTATAGACTTTACGGCATGTTACATATCGTTCTTTGATTGATTTACTGCGATCCATTGAACCTGAGGTTAGTATTTCATGGGGCGCACATTTCACCAGTGCCTCGACGCAGGGAGGGGAAAACTAATTTAATTTAATAACTTAGGCCAGTCGTGGCGCAGCAGTACAAGAGTGCGGCTGCAAAAGCGGTAGGTTGTGGGATCAATGCCGATGCTCGAGTAAATAAAAATAAAATGAAAAAAAATAACATACATTTCATATTTTAATTTCCTCAAACTCAGACCCTCAAACTCTCACCCTCACACTCAAAACGCGATGCCTCCAGAATTTGGTGGAAAATGGGAAATTGTCGTGTCTTAACACTAGGTGCCATGTTCCCATTGGCTACGCAGGGCAGGCAACTGCGGGATACAGCGTAAAGCTAAAAAAAGTAAGAGGGCTTCTTAATTTTAAAAATATCTTATTATCTATATGTTTAAAAGATAATGATTTGTCACTCTATTTTTAAAAAAGTCACTCATCATTTTGTTATGAATAGTAGTTTAGTAGTAGTAATATTTTTTTTAGGAATATTCCACCTACAAGATAAAAATTACTGCCACTAGCAAACTCGAACCCCGTACTTCATCTGACCAGCACGTACAATCTACATACTAACAAAAGGACTTTTTGTCCGTTGGACCGTTTGGACCAGTCAGCTCAATCTCAGAAACTATTGGTTAGAATTTAATAATATTTTAGTAGATATTATATAGTCAATTTATTGATGATGTCTATAGGCTATAATATTACATCATGGTAGAGCAATTCAAGCATTGGTTGGAGTAACAATTAATAAAAGGTAAACGCTAAGGTCTGTAGAGGCCAACCGTGGCGCATTGCCACAATGTGTGACTGTAAAAACGACTGGTTGTGTGTTCAATCCCCACTCGAGGAAATAAAATATTGATTTACATTTATATTTTCATTTCTTCGCTCTGGTGTCGAGGCAAAGCGTAGCGTTCAGTTCCACCACTGAACACGCAATGCCTCTAGATCTCGGCGGAAAGTGGAGAACGGAATGTCCTAACTCTAGGTTCTCTCTGCCTACCCTGCTGTGTGCGGGATACAGCGTGAAGCTGCTGAGGTATAAAAATTTTAAATATTCGAACTCAATTAATATAGCCTCTACTTCGCCACATCGACGTTAATAAATCAACTTATTTGCATAATTTAATATGGCATTCGATATTAACATGATTTTGGAAGACAATCATCTTCGTGACCTCGAATTTGTTTTAATGAAGACACGTTTGTAGTAAAAATATATTTTAAATGAAACTATTTTAACCGGATTAATCGCGTATATTTATAATAATACTAAATATACGCAAAATGTATAATAATACTAAATATACGCGATTAATCCGGTTAAAATAGTTTCATTTAAAATGTGTAATAATCGTGAAAATCAAAGAACTTATTATGTGAACCAGTAAAAATATAATCTTTCGCAAATCGTTAAAAAACATAATCCTATTGAATTGACCTTTTTACTAATTGGCAAACTTGAAAGAAGAGTGCGGTGTTTGGTTCCGCAATTTCACATGAATATCTCGAAACAATTCAAATACCTCAAGACTAGATTTCCTCCGTCTCTACTTAAAATTTTAATGTAGCGAATCAAACCATTGGTCTTGGAAACTGCCTATGCCGAGTATGCGCTTCTACCTATTTCTCTTTTTCTATTGTTAAGAGTGTGAAAAAAACTATTTAAAACCTTAAAAATATAATACCTTGCCTACAGTTTTGTACCTCTTTTATTTTTCTTAGTCTGTCCATAAATTTGGTTTACTGAGATGACAAATTTTAATTTTTTGTTATATTGCGTGTCTGGGAGATGAAAAAGTTTTAATATTAAGGCGAAACAACAGCCAATTCTTAATTTTTTTTGAACAAAATATCTCATTTGCTTAAGCTGGTGGAACATTACACTGAGCGGGGTAAGAGCGTTTATTACATTCGGCCTTAATAAGAAGAATTTTGTAACATTTCTATCTAAGAATTTTAAATGAGCCTAGTATCATATTGTAATATGATGATTCTATTCATATATTTTATTTCTGACATTCTTACAAATTGTCTTAGATAAGAAAAGTTAGGACTACACACTACTAGGTTCCCTCTACTTACTACTTACAGCGTCTAACCAAAAAAAAACTATTAAGTTTGTTTGAGTTAGATCACATGCATCTTGTTTTTCTTTATCTCTCTAGATTTATTTATACTTTTTTTAATAAAATAGGCATTTTTATTTTTTTCTTATTTTATCGCTTTTCTAAAATATAAGATATTCAAATAAATTACGCAATAAAAAGCAAATTTTGAACTTCTATT
>DWAN01005901.1:0-10875 GCA_018230445.1 Heliconius hewitsoni | reverse complement strand
AATTTTGTATTTTAGATAAGTAAGGGGGTCTCAACAGATACTAGATTTGATATATGCGTAAATAAAATAGATTTTGACTTACAGGGGGGTCGAAATTGTCCCGAAATGGTTCGTGTAATATAACCCACGGCCGGTGTGTCGCTTTTTATGCTCCAACTTGGCGGACACACTGCCGTGTGTCTAGATACCGATTACATTTTTTTATATTATATTTTATTTATTTTATAACTGTTATGTAATTATTTTTTAATAATACTACAAAAACTCTATACAGTTTTTCCCCATAAAATTAGGATGGAATTAAGTTAACATAAATAAACTATAGATGGCGGTAAGTAGTAATTAAATATTTGAATAAATTCATCATTATGATAAGTTTACGTCCATGATAAGAAGTAATTCACATAATTCTATGATAAGAAGTTTTAAGTCCATAGAGAATCCGGCCAAGGAGAAAAGATGTAGTTTTTTCATTAAACACCTATATTATGATTTTTGTCCTATTTATGTATTTATTCACGCAAGGGCAAGTCACTTTATGTAAATTTTATTACTTTTTACAAGGCCAGGGTAAATACATTGGGCAAGATAAAGACACCCAGTTTAGGATAGACATTTATTTGGTACGGGAAGATAATTTATACGAACAAAAGTAACAAAATTATAAAAATCAACTATGATTACATATTGTAAATAACATAGAATATTACATATTGTAAATAACAATATTATTTCTAATAATCATATTAAACATTAGCAATATATTATTTCAGCCTTACCAATAATGTATGAAATTAACATGGCATTGTAAAATCAAATCAGCTTCACGCTGTATCCTGAACATAGCAGAGTAGGCAGAGGGAACCTAGTGTTAAGACACTCCGTTCCCCACTTTCAGCCGAATTTTGGAGGCATTACCTGTTGAGCGATGGAACTCTACGTCGCTCTTTGCCTCGACGCCAAAGTGACGAAATGAAAATATAATTTTAAATAAATATTTCATTTCCTAGAGTCCCACAACCGTCGCGTTACAGTCACATCCTAGTGCCCCTGAGCCACGATGGCCTCAGCATAATTTTTGTTTTCATTTATTATATATTGTTTCATTACTTACTTTGACTTTTCTTTTATTTTCCAGTAATCATACTGGGCCCAATTTTTGTTAAATGTTTAGTTAATTTTTTCGTTCTGTAGTATGCCGTATTTTCTCACCAGTTTTCTGCTTATAGTTCTTTAATTTGGAAGAGAAGAATAATTGTTTCTTTTAATAGTTGATCGAACACTTCTGCAACCATAAATATTTTTTTCGCTGTTTCTTAGGCACTTGGATAATTTTCTGTTAAGTGTCAGTTTTTTTAGGCTTTCGTAATCTTTGTAACCTTATTATAACATGCTAATTTAGATTTAAGCTTATTTATAGTTTCAACTTATTCTTATTAATTAAATATCTGTGTCTTCTGGCTCAGTTTGATTTAAGTTTGGCAGCTATAACTCTATGAAAATTAAAAGTAAACTTTTACTGTGGTGCCATGCTCTGTAATAATATTATACAATAATATAATAACAATATGAACTAAGAACTCCTTTATTTTTCAATTTAAGAATTTACCAAAATTATTTAAATTATTTTAAACTGATAATTGATAGAAAATATACTATGTCTAAGTTTGTTTGCACTAACATTATCTCCCGTGCTCAACAAGTTTCTCCCCTGGCAGGACAGTTGCCAGGGGAGAAACTTGTTGAGCAATAAATATGGCAGGGGAAAGACGTTTTCATGATAAATATTATTGTTTTAATTAGCTCAAGAAATGTTTCAGTATATGATGTATTACACTTTAACTATTACATTACTGTTAAATTAGACCAATAAATACAAATAAATTAAATAAATAATATAAATTTTAATAATATGATTTAATAATAAGTTTTAATAATTTGACTTACCAGGGGAAAGACATAATGACCTCACGAAACCACTACTATATACCAATGCGTCGCAACATCTAATAAATACCGGCGCTCTTAACGGCTCACGTGTTTTGCATCGCTAACTTTACATCGATAGATGACCTTGAGTGGTATTTGGAATATATAGTTTTATATTTGTGTTTGTAGAAGCTCAATAAAATTTGCCAGGGTAGATATCAAAAATAAGTGGGACAAAAGTAAAGTTTAAAAAATGTTGCAAATAAATAAATATTGTTCTATTTTTCCTTAAAAATACTTAAATATATTTAATGAAATTTGTATTTAACAAACTTTAATTTATTTACTGATACAAAGAAGGTATGTATCGTTTGCAAAATTAAACTCAAACCGACAGAGGGACAGGCCAGGGTAGATACTTTTTTAGACTTTATAAGGAATTTCAGAAAAATATAAAGTATATTTAGGTGACGTGTTTCATAGCAAAAAATAACAACTTATAGAATAAAATCTCTGTTTAAATTGATTGCCGCACTAGTTACCTCTTATCGTAGAATTATCCATATACTATAAATGTAGACAGGAGTGGATGAAGGTGATACGTCGCATTTTTGGATTTTCGCTGTTTAATGCATGAATGATGGTGTTATGTACATACAAATAATATTAGACCATAAAACAACCAAGTTTGTGACTATTCTAGAAATTAACTACTTGACGATTTCCTCGAAGTTACAATTTTGCGACATATCAACTCATGTCTTCAAATATTGAAAACTTTTAATTGAAGTAAATATAAGCAATTTTGACTTTTTCAAGTTATTTATTTTTATTCATATAAATAAATCTAAACAAAAAACAGCTTTATGCTTTTATAACAGGAGGAGAGATTGTTGTGATTGAGAGGTGAGAGATGGGCTTAGGAACTTGCGCATTTGTTTCACAAGAGCAGGCATTTTTTTAATCGAATTAATTCCCTTGAGTGGTGATTGAAACCACATCCATAGTGTGATTAGTCCAGCAACTTTCCACTGCGCCACTAACATATTTTACATGTCCATTCAATAACTATCTATAGCATCATCTATCGTTTAATATGGTATCATTGTGTAAATAAATAAAAAATCCCCGCAGAAACTTCAAAAAAGTAACGTGAAAAGAAAAATAAAAATCGTTTCTATGGAGATGCTAATAGCAAAACAATTACTTTGCAAGTTACTGAGACGAAATAACTACAATTATTTCATGACAATTGACGATTAATTAATATGACGATTGTGGCCGAATTCATACTAAATGCCGCAGGTACATATACTTTTTTAATGCTTTTAAATATAAGGAAAAAAATATAAATCTTTACTTGATTAACCAATGTATGCTTCATGAATGATTGTTAATCAATTGTGATTTATAATAATTTAGTAACGTATATTTAAATATACCAATAAATTTAAGGAAATCAACATTTGGAACTATTGCATACACATGAGAACATTTAATAACAGTTGTTGTTTTTTTATTTTCAGAAACATTTTTTTCCATTCATAGAGGAGACATTGAAGTTAACGATGATTCTTTAAACGATTTCATACATAATTCACATTCACTTCTGTTACAAGCATATATTAACAATAACAATGTGTTATTGTTTAATACAAAAGTAAAAGACATTTATTTGAGCTTTTAAAACCATCACCAGTGTTAATCTAAATATTAGTATTTAAATATACCTTTATACTTCTAGATACAAGGAGATTTTTGCAAATCAATCGTTTTTTATAAAAATCTACCTCAAATTTTGAATACTGAAGATGCTTTAAATCACATTAATTTTGTGACTTTGTCTACTGATGCAGCTGAATCTTTATACCAAATTTTAAAACAAGTATACAATCCATTACTAACAATAGTAAGTTGATATTTTTTATTTTGCCCATTGATTTTGTTGATATTATTTATATTTTTTGTGATTTTACAAAGTATTAAATGTCAATATTTTTTATGTATTTTTTTTGTCAGGAAGACAACCTTTATTTTAGTAAGCTCCAAAAAAATTTAACTGATTTAGAATCCAATTTGAGAATTTTGACTCATGGTAAGGGAGCTGAAGATATAAAAGGTAAATACAAAATACACCTCTTGCAATTTCCAATTACATTTATTATATATGCATTATTTGTTTGATTTCATATAAGAGAAATACTTGTTTTTATGAAAGTATTTGATGAAGCATCATTAGACATAGCCCATGGCACAAATAATGGGAAATTGCCATTCTGCAAACCATGCCTCCTTGGGCGAATCTAGATAAGTTTTCTTGGGTGGGCCTAATATTTAGCTTTGAACAGATATGTTTATGTTAACTTTTTTTTTTAATTTTAAATTTTATTTTGTTCAATTCTGAGTGGGCACGGACACCCTATGCAGGCATCGAATTTGATGAAAAAAGCCTAAAAAGAAAGATAATTATAGTCTTCCATCACCAGACAAAACTATCTGCCCTGCGATATCTGAAGGTGAAATAAAAGTATTTTCTTAATTTTTACAGTAATCTTAACAATAGATGATGAAGTGGATTATTGGAAGTCTGTTGGACAAAAAAGAGATGCCAATAAGAAGGAAAGAGAAGCTGCATCTTCATTTTGCATTTTATTTGAAGACATTTGTGAAGAAATTAGGTCTGTTTTTTTCTGTTCTGGTGATGATTGCAATTGTTTTCGTAGATTGTCTATTTTATAAAAATTTTAAAATTATATTTAAATTAAAATAATAAGTAATTATTTCTTGCTCAATTTTGAAAATTTATCATTTTTATTTAACTTGGTATTATTTTTTAAGATCATTGCAATCAAGTACTTTGCAAGAAGTTAGAGATGCAGCAGAAAATATTGCTGGAATATTTGATGATATTTGGAGATACACCATTATGCCCTATCCAGAAAATCGAATGGTTCATGTTTTTGATATAATTGGTTAGTAGTATGCGATTACAAACTTATAAAAATTGTCATGTAAGTTGTTGTTGTTGTTATTTTTGTTGGATCAAGTGAGTTGGATTGTCCTACCGAGGGTTCTGTGTCTGTTGATATTAGAAGGTCAATGGGACACAGCTTTTGTACAAAATGTTGACAAACTTAAATTTGTGGATGTATCTCTTATTTTTACATTTTCGTTTTAATGCAGTTGGGTGTTTTTCATTATTTTATTTTTCTTTTGTTTTCATTTGAAATGTGTGACCCTAACAACTATAATAATACAATTTCAAGCAAAAATAGTATAAATTAATTACCAACTGTCTAAAAATAAACTATCCAACTTTTAGGTCATATTATTTGCAAAGTTATTCAGAAAGACACTTCACAAATAGATTTGTGGAAAGCACACAACAGCTTAAAAGATAACGAGATTTTGACTATTTTAACTGAAGGGTTAAATGTGATGAAGACATGGATCAGTGCTTGCAAATCTCTTACTGAAACTTATTGGCCCAATTATGCTCTGCACCAATGGAAAGGAAGGCCATATGTTCCAATATTTTGTAACAACTTTGATAATAGGCTTAAAGAGGTAAGGATAATTATAAGTAGGTAAAACAATTAAATGTATCTTGCTGGTAGAAACTCATTAGTAGCATAGTATCAAACACCATGTATATGAGATATTTAATTAGTTTGTTTTGTTATTAATAATTACATCCAAAGAAATGTTTTGTAGTAAACTTATAAAAAAATATTAGTAATAAATTAAAAAAAAATTAAATACGACTACGAGATATGACGCTGCCATAACATATATTTTTTATTATGGGATGCCATTTAAAAAGCTATCCGCTGGAATTTATTTATTAATCATTTTCAGATACATAACATTAGATCAACTTACAATCAATTAACTAAGCTATTGACTGCAGATGAAAAAGTGGAAATGAATAGTGACAAATTTTTAGAACCTTTTGAAAGTAAGTATAGTCAGGTACCAATCTATAGTGCCAATAAAATAATAATCAGCTGCGCGCTATATCCCGCGCATCGTGTGGTAGGCAGAACGAACAAGGTGTAAAGTCACTCCGTTGAGTGGAAGTCGAAGTTGAAGTCATTCTGGAGTCTGGAGTGACTTCGCTGTTATGATTTTATAAAATATTTATAAACGTTTTAGAACATAGTGGATCGACTGAATTCTCCGACCGCTGGCTTAGTACTGTGTTACTGTCTACAATATATAGATAATTTATTTGTTTATTAAAATTAATACATTAATATTTTATTTTATGCGAGGTTATCAATGATCCATTTAAAGTGAGTTATATTGGTTAAAACAATGTTGTTTCACAAATTAATTTGAATTCTGAACTTTACAGATATTAATATTTGGATTTGCAATGGTCCTAATCAACCTTGGGAATCGGCAGTAGCAAAATTTGCTGGTAGTTTGAGACCCGCTGAGACTAGGATCGCTGAAAAATTAAAACCGCGCATGCATAACACATCCACTAAACAGGTACTACACTTGCTAAAACTTATATTTACATTTTTTTTAAATAATTTTAATCACATGACATGAAATATATATTTTACAGATGCTGTATGAATTTCTTCGATATAAAACTCTCATAAACAGGCCTCTTGTGAAACAAGCGCTCAGTAATGAATTAGAGTTGTTTGTTAATTCCTTAATTGCAATGTTAAAGAATATTCAAAGTGATCTAGAGTCAGATGAGTTGGATGTAAAAATGTACAAACCGGCAGAGCTGTCGTCCCTCGTTCAACAAGTCCAATGGGCGAAGCAGTGTGAAAATCAAGTACATTAGTTTAGATTTTCTAATTTTTTTTTAAATATTTAATAAATAGCATTCTCTCTTGCCAGACGATAATTCTTAGTAATTATCTTTCGGTAGAGAAAATTTACAAAAATCTCCCTACAGCGAGATGCTAACAACATAAATAAGTTACAACAAGTGTAATAAAAATTTCGACGTAGCTTGATGACAACGTATGGCTTAGTGGTCAGAGTACCTGGTTACGTTCAAATTTTTCTACGTTTTCTAAATAAGTATTCCTCCAGTGTCTTTGATACTGTTTTCGAAGGTCAACTGACGACTCTTACTGCTCATGTTTCCGTCATTCATTCGTTTGACGTGCCCAAACCTGAGCACGTTCTTCTTCATTCCCACCGTGACAACTTCGCTAGTACCTGCCATTCTGTGAAGATTCTCTTCATTGCAGATTCGATCAGCTAAGCTGACTCTGCATATCCTACGAAGATATCGCATCTCCACAGCATTAATCTTTCTTTCATTCTTCTTCTGTAATACTCACGTTTCGCTGCCGTATAACAGCGTCGGTACCAACTCTGCATTGTGTGCTGCCAAACGTGCAGCTGTGCTGTCGTTTCGGCGTCTTATCAAAACAGTTCAGGCACCGTTAACCCTGTTACCGTCAGCAGTACGCAGTCCGCATCCATCTCGCTCGTATTCAGGCTTAAACCATTATTTTCACACGCATTCTGATGATGCAATGAGCACTCATATCTCAAACATCTGCGTACAGCAGGCAAATTAGATTCAAGTCACCTAAGATTACTAATATTGAATTTCAGGTTAAAGAAATACAAATGTGTGCTGAGCAATATCTAAGTAATTTTGAAAATAGCAACACTTTATTGAATTTGGGCCCACAAGTTCTGAAAGATCTCAAAACTTTGTATACGCAGTTACACGAGGACTGGACTAGAGATGTGCAAGTAATAATCTCAATGATTTTTTTTATCAGCTTCACCTTTTTATGAATCAGTACCTCAAAAGAAAAAAATTGAACCCTTATAGGATTATATAAGGGTTCAATTTTTTGGCCATGAGTCATGATAATTTGTCTCAAAATTACATAGAAGTATCAAGCTGAAATACTACGGTCCCTGAGAACACAATAAAAAAATAAGCTCCTAAGCTAACTGATATGAATGTTAGTGCATCATTTTCCCTGCAATTCGTATGAAAATCGTGTAATCAAAGATATGGGTACCTTCTGTGGCCAACAGAATACAATTATAAAGTTTGCAAGTTAATACACCTACCCTATACCTATAGCGTATGATATAAACAACAGTTTGTTAACTTTTGGCGAGACCGACTCGCACTTCGCCGGGTTTTTTTGTATATAACAGAACAAGCAGAGAAAACTTAGTGTTAAGGCACACCATTCCTTGCTCTCCATCAAATTGACAAGAGTATTGAGTGGCAAAACTCAACGCTGCGCTCTTTTTTTTCTAACTTTAGTTTTTAAGTAAATTTTAGGCCCCATAATTTTAAGATACAGAGATGGCCATTGTTACTTGTGATAAAAGTAAAATAGTCAGTTTAAATATAATAGAATACCTAATAGAATTTTATTGTCATAATAATATTTATTAAGTTATTAATGTGGACTGTTATTCCAGAGCCTAGTAAAACAAGAATTCGCAATATCGGAAGACAAACCAGTGGTTGAGTTCTCTAGTGACACCCGGTTGATGGTCGTACGATTTGAGCCACGTCTTGTACGTGCGGAGGGTGAGGCCAGGGCGCTCGCCGCCCTAGGACTTTCTCCTCCACCGGCGATAAACTCCGCTTTACAGGAACTTGTGGCGCCATTGAAACATGCTAGAATGTTACATCAGGTACAATATCTTGAATATCAATATGTTTTTCCTTTCGAACTGATAACTCATTTTTATAAAACTATGACAGGTGTCGTCATTCCACAACACGCTGGGCGAGCGCATGATTCCATCCACGCGGCCGATGATGCTGGCGGGCGCGCTCGAGCTGGCAGGGCTCGTGCGCGACCAGCAGCCGCTTTTCTGGCGCGACGAATGCCTAACGCAGTACACGCGTAATATGAAGGAGATGGTGCTGAAACTTGAAGGACAGGTTTGTATACTTGTATAACTATTCTTCGATAAGGATTTTGTTAATAATAAAAAAGCCGCTTCGTGCTTTTTCCAGCAAAGCAGACTAGTGTTGAAATTTAGAATTTCCATACCTTACTTTCTCGCCAATTTTTTGCGACATTCCGTGATTGGTTATTGACGTAACTAAACGTGGAGGATGTGACAGAGCTGGGAGATATAAAATCATTTAAATATATGCTGGTTCTCAAATACCCAATTACGCTTTGCGCTTTAGTTCGTTTCATTGCATATTCCTTAGCGAATCTTTTACTTGGAGTAATGAGGCCAAAGAAGTGAAGAAAATTATTTTTAATTATTTCCCCAAAAACGCCAGACTTACAAGCATCGTGTGTCTGGATTATACTCCTCTCAATAGATTTTTTATTCGTTAATTTTTTCATATTTCAGAACACCTACCTAACAAGTCAACATCTATTAATACGTGGTATTGTCGAAAAGCTGATGGACACCGACCTTCTAGCTAAACAGGTGGAATGGAAAAGATCAATAAAAGAAATAAGAGATATCATTGAGAAGGTATTTAGTTTTATTACTTTTTAAATTGTAAATAACTACCATAATGTTTTTTTTTTTAAATTAACAAATAAAATAACACGAAATAAAGTAAATAGATAAACGATAACTCCATTACTGTAATTATTAAAAAAGCATATAAATTTCCAATGTTTGAATATAATGCTTATGTAAATTTTTGTTTTATGTGTTTCAATTTTTTTATTAACTAATTTTTGAAGGTGGAGGCAAATGGTTACAAAAATACTGATATGTGGCGTTCTCATTGGGACCTACAGTTGTATAAGGCTTTAGAGTGTCAGTACATCAAGACACTGCTCTCGTTGCACTTACATTTTCCAAACGTCAGAGTTGATTTGGTTTTACGGTAACGTTTTTGTTTTAATTGTAGTAAAGTAAGATAGAAGTTTTTATTGAAAAGGAAGAAACTACTTACAATTCTACGGATTTATCATGGGGTTTTTGGGGGTGGCGTTGTAGAGTTCAGGGAAGTTCCTGTGAACCTAGAATTATGACACTCTGTTTCCTGCTTTCTGCGAAGTTTTCGAGGCGTTGCGTGTTGAGAGGCAGAACTCGACGCTGGACCTTAAGTGCCAGAGTGGAGAAACGAAAAGGTTAATAAAAAATAAGTCATTTCCCTAATGGGGATCGAACCCATAACCTGTCTCATTTATAGTTACACGCTTGTACCCGTGCGCTACGACCGGCCTCTTATTATATGCTGTTTTTTTATATAATTCATTTGCACTGAAATGTTTAAACTAAACTGTCTGTAAAGGAATGAAGCAAAGCTTAGGCATACATTTTGAATGCTTTTTTTTCATACAATATGCAATTTTTGTGTGTAATAAATTAAGTTGTTCTCTATTCCGTGGTGGTCCCGGATAAGATTAAAACCACCATACCTCATTCATCTAGATCTAGAGCGTTGTCAAAGTCGACTAATGGTACTCATTAAATGCATCTTCAGACGTTGATACATACAAGCTCAAATGTGCAGGTTGGTAGTTTTTCAACTGTTCTAGCTGACGATAGATTAAATGCATCTCTGCATTTATTTTGTATTTGTGTTTTTTGTGTGTAATTAATTCTATTACATGTTTTTTTGATTAGTGGTCGCCGCGTGCGTACGATGCCTGCAATTGAAGAGGTACGTGTCCAACACTACAGCCAGCTACGTCGCCTCCTGGCGCTGCCCGCTCACTTTGTTGGCCTCCGTGCCAGTCCTGTCGATGAGAAATCCGTATTTGCTTCTATTATTGATAAGTAAATAGTTGTAATTTTATCAAAAAATATTTTTAGCTTTTTTTTTTATTATACATATTTGTATTTCTTTTTTATAAAGCAAGAAGTCAGAAACTTCGTTGTTCCCTTTGCACTGGAGTTTGACACTTTGACTAAATACTGCGATTTAAATAAAAAAATGGCACAAACTTGGCATATATAGTCAGATATAGTTTGATTGTGCCGTCAGAAACAGTGTGATTA
>DWAN01005900.1:0-10875 GCA_018230445.1 Heliconius hewitsoni | reverse complement strand
TATATATATATATATATATATATATATATATATATATATATATATATTGTTAAAAATATAACATAGGAATATCTAACAACAAGCAATACCTACTATCTTAAAGATAAAATACATAGATAGATTCATTATGTAAAGAAAATTAATTTATTATAATAAAATAATTTAGAAAAACTACTTTCATAGAGAAATAAACGCCGTACGAACTGTGTGTGAACGTTGCGTTTCGGAGCACGTGAGTCACCTCGTCCCCATAAATTACAAGCTATATCCCACTGGAGTTAGGGTTTGTTTTTGACAAAATTGCTAGCGCTCCTTTGTCTTGATGATGCGCAGTGCAGGAAAGTAGATCGTATTTCAGCACAATAAAGTCGGGTATTAAGCGGGAGGAATTCTAATATTCTTGGGGAAAAGGGTGGGTATAAATTTTCCATGGGGGCAGACGGGGCGACGTCGCGCGAGGGCGCCGCTGAGTCACGGCGGCGAGGGCGGAGGGCGGCGAGGAGGGGCACATACGGTGAGTATCTAGCACTCACATGTCACGAAGTTTCCTCCGCATCGAGAAACTTTGTTAACGTCAACCGAACACGTGGCCTTCGTTGATATTATGTACATAATTGCCGCGTTCGCCGCGATTCGTAAAAATAAACTTTATCGCAGTCACTTTCAATGATTCTTCGTCAATTCCTTTGATAAAATATGTATTTCTCTTGTTTTAATGCGCCGCCTTTGTTGATGATCACTATACGAATATTCTGTTATCGAAATTAGATATGCCCTATGTGTCGTTATCACATAAACGATGATGAAATTGAAATTAAAAGTATTTAAATAAAACTTAAATTGTATATTTATTAGGTTTAGCGTGAAATCAAATACTTTTGTCTATAACTAAAATTAAATTAAATTATTTAATTATTTCCTAATTACAGTACCCTAAAATAATTATTAAAAAATAAAGAATACTCTTCACCATCCATATAGTGAATGTATGGAATAAACATTATATTAACAAATGCGAACGATACGCGGCAATCTCGCGGTTACATCGGACCGTCACCTTGAATGTGATAAGACGTTGATAAGACGCGATACGCTTGCAACATTCCGACCGCTAGTCCTACGCTATTATTTATTACATTTAATTATTAATAAATGTATTTTATTAATAACTTTTTTTTAAATATAAACAATAGATAGTTATTTATTATCATTATCACTGTTATCTATATGTATAATACTTCATATTATTAAAAGCATACAATATAAGAAAAAAAAATTGAAACTGGCAGCACCATTTTTTATAGGTAGTAAGTACATAATGATAATAATAAATTGTTATTATTTCTATAAATTATTATATAGTTTTATTAATAGTTTCATAACTTAGTCATAGGTGATAAGAAAAAAATATCGTAAAAAAATCATCGTCAAATTCCTACACCATAGATTTGATGTTTGTACGAATATATCATGGAAGTATAAAGAAAATGAATTTTCAATCGAACAACCGAGCTGATCTGCTCCAGTCCCAATTACATTAGGTACGGGCGCAGTATGGGGCGGCGGGTTCCTTATATACTCCCTCAGTCTCCCTCGTGCCACGAAAACTTGCTACAACACGCGGCAATGAGTTTTCCCGCGCAAACCTATTTCAGATCCTCCCCATACTTTTTTACGAGCTTATTC
The DNA here is from genome assembly GCA_018230445.1 of Heliconius hewitsoni. Taxonomy (NCBI): domain Eukaryota; kingdom Metazoa; phylum Arthropoda; class Insecta; order Lepidoptera; family Nymphalidae; genus Heliconius; species Heliconius hewitsoni. The sequence goes on along the minus strand of DWAN01005900.1, from coordinate 9,189 downwards.
TCAGTAGTTATTTCCACTTTTTAAACTGATATTAGTAGAACTCATACTAATAATTCTCAAGAAGTACATTTTCATACAAATATAGCTTTTAATGAAATAATAGCATTTTTTGCTGTTATATTATATAAATATAATAGAATTTCGTTATATTCGTCTGTACATTTGTTCAAACCGCGCGTAAAGCGACCCTTACCGTAGTACGAAGGGCCGGCGCCCGAGGGAGCGCACAAAGAGGATACCCCAAATTCAGTAATGAATCCCGCTAACCCATTGCCAACTTAGAGATTAGGGTCCATGCCAACTCTGTAGATACTTCATGTAACATTTTATCAACACGAATTAGATTTTTCATTTAAGATATTACGCTTTTCAATAATATACCTGATATTTTTTTTCTTCTTTTTACATATTATGTTCAGTGAGATTTTTGAGCGTGTTTGAAAGATTTTTTTATAGTGTACTGAACGGTGGTGATGTGTGGTAGGCACGAGCATGGTCACGAGTGCCGTCGCTTTGCATAAGTAATGACCACGGCCGCCCCCGCCCGCCCCCGCCGCGCCCGCTAGGCCTATCGATTGCGGCGGCGCGAGGGCGGGCCGCATCGCAGTAATTGTCACACTGAGCGAAATTAAACTCCGCCCCAGCAATTTCGACCTTAATATCCCACTAATAAAGGTTATTTTCTGCACAATCCAATCTCCGATTGAATATCAAATGTTATAGTCCGCTCTAAGTTTGGAGGCTGCTCGTAATAGAGCCTTCGAAGAGTCTATGACAGAGCTTAATTAGACAGGCGCGATAGCAACAAATGGATTTTACTTGTTTCGCGTTTTGGAAATAAAGGTACAGTGAATGGGACATTTAAAATTGGTGATGGGCACCAGGATAAATAATCATCTCGCTAAACCATTATTTATAGATGGGCTAGCTGCGGTAAAAACTTTTTCCAAATATGATTTTCATGAACAGTAAGCTTAGTTGCTATAACTGTTGAATATCAGAAAAACTTAGTGAGATTAACATAATTTTAAAGCAAAATCAAATGTTAATATGAATATGATGGAGCGACATAATTTTGTAAGTTTGTCACACTCGCTCTGAGTATGTTTTAGAAATCAATTCCGTATCGTTACGGCGCGCGGCGTGCACGTCGCATCGCATGTATTAATAGCAGCCGTCTAATCGCGCTCTGTTTTTTAGCGCACCAGCGGCGACGAAAGTGTGGTGAAAGTGGCGCGTCGACGTCACCCACACATGCGCACCACTCGCGCACCACACGCGCACCACAGGCGCACCACACGCGCGACAGCTGCGCGCGCGCAGCTCTTGCCTCACGCCGGCGACCGTGGCCGGTTGCGACACGCCGCCCGACCGCTCGATACTCCGCGGCCTCTCGAGACACGTTCTCTTACCCAACGTAGAAATACTTTATGCAAGTCCCACTTTGCTCCGCGGTATGCTCTGGTAATATGATGACGCTCTAAGTGGACGATAAATTATAACGAATGCGACAGCTACATGGATCATGGGCGTTCACCATTCCTGTTAATTAATTATTATAGGGGCACCTTGTTTAATACATGCGGGTGGTTAACTCCTCCCTTCGTCCTCCAAAGTCTTTTATGTTTCTTTTAGCATTACTGTATACTGCACAAGGTAGGGTAGGCAGAGGGAACCTGGGAACATAGTGCTAAGATACTCCGTCCCCATTAAGACATTTCCGTTCCCCACTTCCCGCCGAATTCTTTACTCATTGCGTATTGAGTGGCGCAACACATCGCCGCGCTCTGTCGCCACGTTGTCGGAGCGAGAAAATAAAAATATTAAATATTTCGTCATCGAGTCGGAATTGAACTCACAACCGTCGCGTTTACAATCGTACGCCTATAGCCTTGCGCCTCGACTGCTCTCTCTATTCAAATAAAAGATATAGAAACAACCTGTGCCTTTGCAAATGCAGCGTAAACGTCACTGCAGTGATGCGGTCTTCTGCAATGGCTAAGCGGTTGAGAAATTTCCACGCCGCACATTTAGTGACATAACAAGGTCTATATTAAAATATTCAAAAAAAAAATGACTCCAAATATATTTAAAATAAATAAAAAATACTTTAGAATTACAAACTACATATAAAAATAGCTTCTTAATTGGTCAAGTAAAATAAAAACATAGTAATACATTGAATTGAAGGGACGCCTGCTCACTTCTATAGTTGATAAAGGTAAAGATGTGATGTAGATTTATTATATTGCCAGCTTTAGAATAAGGCTCGTAAGGCTATATACATTAGTACGAAAGTCGGTCTTAGCTCAGGCCACGACGCACCGCCTGCGGCTATCTATTAATTATATAGTGTGAGATGAAAAGGAAAACGCTAGTCGATCAGCTGATCTGATGCGTGTATTGGAAGCGATCGCATCAACACGTTGCGATCCCGTATCTGAGAACCCGTTTGGGGTCCCGTTACACAAATTCACATCTACAGGTACCATTGTCTATAGCTACCCCTTATTCTAATACGTTATATACAAAAAAAAGTCAGTGAAGTTTTGTGACGTCATACAATTTATGTGCATCATTTTTTTTAATTGAATTGAACTGAATTCGATGTCTTAAAATTTACAAATGAACAAATATTGTAATTTTGTTTTATCAGCTTCACGCTGTATCCCGTACACAGCAGGGTAGGCAGAGGGAACCTAGTGTTAAGACACACCGTTCTTTGCTTTTCGCCGAACTCTGGAGGCATTGCCTGTTGAGTGGCGAAACTCAACGCCGCGCTTTGCCTAGACACCAAAACGAAGAAATGGAAATATACATTTTTAATAAATATTTTATTTCCTAGAGTGAGGATCAAACCAACAACCAGTCGCTTTTACAGTCACATTTTGTGCCCCTGCGCCACGACTGGCCTCAAATATTGTAGATAATTTATGTTTATTTATATAGAAACTAACAGCTTCAGCTAGACGTGTACGACTTTAACCTTTTTAGATAAAAAAGCTTAATCATTTTTTCATTGCAAAAACCTGCGAGCAGTGACGTCACGGACTGGATGGGAGGACTAAAAAAGATTAGAGGAGGCGGGGGAGGGATCGTTTGCGGGGGCGTACTGACTACAAGCAGTTTCTACTACGATCGCAACTCACTTTTAACTCACGTTTTAATATCAATTTTAATTTTGATATACTTTACTTCACCTATTCATTAGTAAGAAAAAAATGGTTTAGCATAGACAATGCACAATAATACTATAATAATATTATAATTGGCAATTGAAATTAATTTAATTGCTTTTTTTTTTAATTTAAAATATATTTTAAATAAATATTAAATTTGTAAGTAACACTCGCTATAGTCGGCCGAAAACTTTTCGACTTCTATTCGAGAATAAGTTAGAATAAGACAAGTAGTAGTAACTTAGGCTATGGGGTGAGGAGGGAGGTAACCCCCAACTCAGAAATGTGTCGAAACCCACACATTCGCATACCTACCCACTACATTACTGTAATTATCCAATTATAAATATATATATGTCAATTCTGAACTATTAAATAATATGTAACCAAAACAAAACGAATAATATTTGATTCATTGTGTAGTGAACTTAGTGTGTTTTGTCATTTTAAAATATATTTATAATAAAACTATTAATAATGCTTTTAAACTCTAAGCAAATTATTATTAATAAAACATTCCAGGTATATAAGTCAATAACAATTAATTAAATATAAGGTGAACTACATCACAAATAACAAAACCAACTAATAACATTGTCAACAGTCATTCAAAATTAACGATACTAATGGATGCTATACTAAATAATGAGAAAAGCCGAAGCCCTTTGCGGCTGATTACGGCAGCGCTACGAAATAAGAATGAATTTTTAATGAACCCCCACCCCTCGGGTGACGTACCCCTCTCTTCTGAAGGCTGCGCACTTAGAAGATTAGTCCCTGGAGCCTTCTAGTCGAATGACTAACAACAATCCTATAAGAGGTCAAAGGCGTTCTTTTACGATATTAACTTTACCAATCTTTGGATATTGCTCAATCGACAAGTGTAGCTCGTAATAGTAATATATCTAGCTCTAAACAACAATATTATCGTCATCAACTACAAGAAACTAGAGTAACTCTATATAAATTTTACATACTAGTAAACCAAAGAAAACGATAACAGAATAGTAAAATGATTAGATTTACTTCAGTTGTTATAGTAATCAGTACAATAATGAAAAGCGAAACGGAAGCTAATAACAAAACACAAATAAACAAAAAGCCAAAGGCAATAAAAGAGATAAGGCGACGACCCCGCAGTGCAATACTATGTAAATATTCTTTACAATGTAAACAAAAAGAATATGGATGTGTACGCGTTACGTCACGTCAGCGGGCGGGCGCGTCACGGGCGCGACGTCACGGTGGAAGTCCGCACTAGATATATTTACGGTGGCCGTGCACGGGTTCAATGTCGACCTATCTATCTATCGGCCATCAATCAGCAGCCGGCGCCGATAGTCGCGGCCCGCGGGACACCCGCCGCGGTCGCTCCGTCTCTCCTTCGCGCCCGCCGCCGACACGCCTACGCGAACACGTACACTCCACTGCTGTAGTGTAGGTGCCGATAATGCTTTAATTACTGTTGAATTACGTCAACGTCACGTACGCAACGGTTTGTGTTGTTTGCACTCGTTCAATCTATTCGATCGTTCGATAACGTTCGATCTATTATAATCGATTTGCATTATAGCCTTAGAAGGAACAGGCCGTCCTGGCCACCTACGCACAGTTGCACATTGTGCTCACAGGCGCAAGGTTGACGATGTTTACAAACTTCCGTCCCGGCCCGCGGGCACTTGTCACTCGGGACGGGACGCGCTCCTCGACCGACACACGGCTGTGCAAATAATGGCGAGCCCTCACCATTGACCCACTTCGAGTCGACTGCTCGCCCGCCTCGCCGCGTCTAGACTCGAGATACGATCGCTGATAGACTGATTGCTCACGTGTTGTAATCGTTTTACTATTAGCATACGGCGTGCCGGCTGTCTCCTTGCCATTCTACATTGTCGCTCCGGAGAACGTGCTGTAACAGGTTGTTCACCTTCCGGGAAATCTTCGAAACAATATAACTTTTTAGTCATTTTAATGTTTATAGCTCTCGAGTGCGCCCACTCGTTGCCACATTACACCTTATATCAAAAGTACCCTACGACCCTTCAGTTAAAAAAAAACCTACTTGAGAACTGTATACCAGCAAACACAACTAACCTATCATTTAAAAGAATCAGGATCATTTAAGAGATTGAAAAAACTTTTGTAATACCATAAGATATACGATATGGAGATGAGCTTAAGAATGAATGGTATTCTTGAACATGCACCCTTATATTCGGCGTGCCCTGTGAGAGGGTGGTGAGGGGTGAATGCATTGGGGCGGCCCCCTGCGGGTGCAGTAGGCGCGTAGTGACTGCAATAACGGAGCAGTGAAAGTGTCGCGGCCCGCTTCAACCGTCAATGAGTGAAGACGTACTCCCTTCACCCCTCCGTCTTCTCAAACTTGTAGTTAATAGTAAGTTATTCGGCTAGATAGCACGTATGTGTGTATGTGCAGTGTGCACTTACTAGCGAACTCTAGCTTTTGTGGCATTTAATTTTAAATAAAAAACTAGAATAACATATTGCTCGTATTGTTAGTACTAGCTAAGAATACCTAAAATAGCCAAGTCGATACTCCAGGAGCAAAGACAACGAGAGCAGGTGTCCACATATAGGCTGCACTCCGTGGCGAATCAAGTATGTTAAGTGCAAGTGCAAGTGACGGCCGTTGCCTATCAACAAACAAACGTACGGAACGAGCGCGTCATTATCTCGAGTCATGAATGAAACGGAACGTAAATTGAAACGTATCGCGTGCCATAATCCGCGTGCATTAATCTCACTCAAACGCCGATCGTTGCGTAACATTGAACGGCAAACGGCTCAAGTTCATTGATCCACTTAATGTCCGCACTAAATGTGTCGTTGTTGTCGAATGTCAAAACAATGTTACATAATTACAGTGCGGTCGGCGAGTCGTGGCCGATCTGAACCTAACTATGGACAGCTGTTCACATTTTAATTTACGATGTTTCTTACTTTCAATATGGTCTGTCGGAACAACCAACAACATAACAACAAAAAAAACCGAACATCAGAGCGACCACGACTCGTCGACCGCACTATAAACGCGTTTACATGTCATCTGCGATCTGCGCACGTGTCTACCCACTTCCGACCGATCACCGGCGATACGTCACCATGTTTATTTATGAGTTTATGATTATAAAATGACGTTTTAGCCCATACCGATATCGTTGACCGGTCGCGGTGCTATAATAATAACATTTATTCATTCGTCCATTCATTCATTCACAAATGATTTACACAAACTACCTACGAAATAGATTTGTAGTGGTATTTATTAATAATAATAAACCTATTATCGCATTATTATACCTAAACAAGATTTTACGCTACTTGCCGTCGCACGTCTGTAGTAAAACATAAATCACAATTATGCTTTGTTTACATTCGTTTCGTGTCTAATGGTTAAATAGTTTAGAGATTTTTTTTGTCAATCTTGTGTATATCGAATATCGTGCGTGAAACGTGTTCGAGATTTTTTTTAGCTGTTACAAAAATGTAGAAACAAAAAGATTTTTTTTTGCTTCATGCACTAATCAGCAGGACAGACAAAAGGGTATCTAGTGTTAAGAGTCTCCATCGAATTCTGAACATTACTTATTGAGCGGTGAGACTCAACGTCACGCTTTGCCTCAACACCAAAGCGAAAAAAATGAAAATGTTAAATATTTGAAATCCTCGAATAGTAAACGAACCTAAAACTTGTCACGTTTACAGTCAGACGCTTGTACCCTTGCGCTACAACCGACCAAGCAAAACAAAAAGACAATTTATTTTAACAACTTACGTTAACTACACCTAGAAAACTATTCAACGTTTGTATGTATGTACGAGTATGTACATATATACTGCACAGCACTATCCACAACCAAAACTCCTTAACGACACAACTTCTCGAGACACAACTCAAAAGATTCACTATATAGTTCTCAAACTTTCACCCCGACCCGAACTTGACCTTGGAAATAAAATAAGAAAATGGCAATAAAAAAAAGCACACACATCAGTCCTGAGATGACGTGGTGTTTACATAAATTATCGGCGGCGGCGCGTCTGGGCGCGTGTTTACTGCACTGTTTACATAGGCGGTAGGCCGCAATGGAGTTCAACGACTCGCTTATTGTTTTACGGACGTGTAATTGGGTCGGAGGTATGTGGGGCCTTCGCCAAATATATGGAGCGAGCCTGCGGTTGTCAAAGCGTTTTGGTCTGTTCTGGTGACGGTGTGCTCAAGACGAAACGAATTACGAATTTTATTTATTTTTCTCAGCTTCACGCTGTACCGATCATGTAATAGGGTGGACAGTGAGAGCCTGGTGTTAAGACACTCTGCTTCCCAGTTTTCGTCGAATTAATTGTTTTATAGAAATAACATGAAGTGTTTTTTATGTCAGTTACATTTCGGAGACTTTCAAGATCATCAATATATAGAATAGAAGAAAACAGTGACTTCTCGATTTACTCAAAAAATACTCAAGTTGAGCAGGTAACGGCGCCTAATCATTAACAACTATCGCCACTAACGATCTCAATAATAGACTACAACAAAAAAAATAACAACAAATCAATATCGGCCAGCTAATAATGTAACAATAACAAAAATATAATCGCTCGCATTCATTCAATACACCTGACATTGGTTCAGTTTCATATTTTTTCTAAACAGGTGTTCCGCGTTAGCCCATTCATATAGCGGTGTCGATGCCCTATATTATTGTAATGTCTTTCAAGTTCATTCAATCACACAATAGGCTTATAATTATTGGTCGTCAACTTTTATGTCAAAACACGGCGGCACGAGGCCGTCGTGGCGCAGTGGCACACGCGTGTGACTGTAATGTTAGGTTGTGGGTTCAATCCTCTGGGAGGAATGGATTTTTGTTTATTAATATTTTCATTTCTTCGTTCTGGTAACAAGGTGAAGCGCGGCTTTCAGCTCTGCCACGCAACGCACAATACAAAAGTTCGGCATAAAATGGGGAACAGATTGTCTCAACACTATTCCCTTTGCATAGTCTGTCATATACGAGATACAACGTGAAGCTGCAAAAAAAAAGAAAATTGTATCGACACGATCCATAATATTTTACATAATGACGGCTCGTTTGCATAAGCTATTATTATGCGTGTCTTCTCCGATGACGTAGGATGCGTTACGGCAAATTCATTCATTCATTTGTTTATATTATGTTTACTTGCACCACGTGGTTGGTATTTGACGCGACGTGGTGACGGTGACGGTGACGGATGGAGAGGAGGACCAGTGCCGCGGATTGTTGCGGATTGGCCACTTGTTGATCGTATTAATTGTTGATGGTTTTCTATCTTCTTTAAGTTCTAGTTTTGTGTGTTAAGGTGTTTGATACATGGGAGAAGCTGTTTTGTATGTATTGAGTGACTTTAAATGTTAAAGTACTAAATAATAATCGTAAAAAAAATATAGATATGTCATGCATAGAACATATTTATTGTTTTATTTTCTCGTTCTGGTAACGAGGCTAAGCGCGGCGTTGAGTTTCGCTACTCTACACGCAATGTGGAGAACGGAAGTGACTTAAAACTAGGTAAGTAGAGTAACTTGGGAAGTTACTCTACTCCGCTATTTACGGGATACAGCGTGAAGCTACAGAACAACATACATTAAATTTAACATACAAAATTATTTAAGATAAAAAATTATGTATAAATATTTCCGTAACTAATCCTTATAAATCTTATAATAATTTACATTAACCAAATTCAAAACATTATAAGTAAGTTTGACTTTGAAAGCATTCTAGAACTAAGTTTCAGTTGTATCCCTCTATGTAAGCGGTTTACGTGTGACGTGTGATGGCGGATGCACGTGACTGCAACAAGTCGCATTCCTGAGTGCACCCTCGTCCCCTCACCCCCTCACCCTACCCTCACCAAGCCAGGGGCCCGAAGGGAACTAAACTTTATTGCCAAATAATTATATATATATATATATATATATATATATATATATATATATATATAT
>DWAN01005899.1:0-10876 GCA_018230445.1 Heliconius hewitsoni | reverse complement strand
TCTTACGACACCACCAGTACCAGGATGATCCTATTCTAAGCCGGGATCACACGGACCGACGGACTCTGTGTGTTTGTTGAAATTCGCCGCTCAACGCGCAATGCCAACAGAACTCGGTTCAAAAGGGGTAACTGTAGTGTCTTAAGAAGTTTCCAAATTCCCTCTGCTGCAACCCTACTACTCTTCAATGCAAAAGTAATAAAATAAAAACTTATTGATTAAACAAAAATTAAATTAAATATATGAAATTCTACGACGACCAAAATAAATTCAAATTAAAATTGCGCACGCACTTGCAAAAAGGGCATATTGAACATATCTACGTACGTATTTGTATATACTTCATGTACTTGCCCCGCAATTACGTTCCATATCGAGAGAGTAGACGAAACGACAGCCAAACAATAACATAAAAGAATCGATACTGCGAAATACAAATGAATTATCTATAAATGCCTTAAAGACATTGATAGCAAAGCTTGTGAAAGTGATAGACATGACATTATTTATTATAATGCAATGCAATGCATCAAGTTTATCTATTGTTTTTGTTTTTTGGAAGTGACTTGAAAGAAGTAGTGAATTTAGTTGAGTTTGCGGCGTTGAGTTTCGCCACTCAGCACGCATTGACACGAACCCAGGTAGATTTTTAAAGGAGTTTCCATGTACTCATCAGGGTTGCTGATCAATGCTTTACCTCCTTTGTATTAATATGAAGCTTATTTAACTCATTTGTTATACGTCGGAGTGTGTTAATACTAGGTTCCCTCTATCCATGCTGCTGTGTACGGAATACAAGTGACACTAAAAAAATATATTATTTTATTTATTTATATATATATATAAATACTTGCAAATACTTATCTAGTGCTCACTTGGTCTGCCCCAGGAGCTAATACGATTTTGTTATTAGAGTAGGTATAATAAGTCGGCATATTCCATACTCAGCTCATTCCGTCGATATCATCTCATACTATTTTTATTTTATTCATAGACCAATCTTTATTCCTTTGTTTACTTTGCTGGAAGTTGTCTCTGATTATAGGTACTGTTTTATTTTGTCTCATTTGCTTATAACTGAAGCAATAATAGATATTAATCAAATGCGAGTACCTCTGCTGTAAAGCAATTTTTTTTGGCTACACTAAAAACATTTTTTACTGTTATGCGGGAAACAGAAAATTTACGCGTAGTAGACAAAAGGAACCCAGTGTTACGATATTATTTTCCTACGTTCCACTAAATTTAGAGACATTGAAAGTTGCACTAAATTGCAAGTAGAGTTGCAGAGCTTAACGTCGCGCTAAAATTAATTACAATTGTAAGGCAAGTAAACTGTAAGTAGTAGTATTTCTTCTTTGTATTCGTTCCCATGACCTCAGGCTAAGTAGATATTCAATTAAGTAAGATTCTTTCATTTCAAATATTAATATATTATAAAAAGAAAAGTGAAACAATACTACAATAAATAACTGGAGCGTGGTCGATGAATAACCATATATAATTTATATACTTTCATGGGCAATATTGGCCCATTACAGAACATAAATTTACTCGAACGAAATTTATTGTTGCATTGTAGTCATACTTATGTTAACATGATGAAAGATGAAACATTTTGATATATCCCGTTTTATAGTAAGCTGGTTTCGATACGATTATAATAATTTATCAATTTGGCTTTCGATTTCAAAATCTTATTTAAGTAATATGAAATAAACAAAAATTTTTTGTTTAAAAATAGACATATCAACTTAATTACTATGATATATTTACCTTGTACAAAGATAGTCTTATTTACGTCTTTTTAAGCTCTCTGTTTATTTCTACATGTCCGTTTTAACAGATAAGAAAATATTTCAATTATTTTTAGTTTTGAAAAAAGAATACAGTCAACAGATACATTAGCGTTTTTATATTTTTTAAATTGATCTCGGTGGCCTGGCGTAAACGTCATCACTGTGGAGCCTGGCCGAAAAAACATTTGGTTTGGGTAAACGTGCAACGGTTACGTGTACTACAATGTAGAGGCGGAGGATAAATGTCGATGTTGATGTAATATTTTTATAAGAAACTGTATAATTATAGTAAAATAAAAAATATATAAAATAAAAAATTTGGAAATCGGGATAATTAGGTTATTTTAAAATATGTATAATTATAAAAAATGACCTAACAAATTATGCAAAAAAATAAAAACTTATGCTGTTGTTTTTTCTTAGCAATTCGTATTCCTTTGAAAATTATAAAAAATAAAAATAACTCAACAATATTTTATCGATATACGATTTAACTTAAAAAAATCGCATCCCTACACCATTTATTTATTTATCAGAATACTGGGTTGTATCAGCGCTCAATCATCGTGGTATTTTCAAATCACTCATCGGCAAAACGCTAAACCATTCGTCTTTATAAAACCCAGTGTAAACTTGTCAGTCGAAATTGTACGTTTTTAGTGCTTATTAATCTGTTCAACTCTATTAAACGGCTAATTTATGGTAGAATAAAACCGTTACAAAAACTTCTGGCTTAAAAGTTGAGCTACATTTTAAAAATATATTGATTGTATCGTGTAATCAGGTTATCATGACTAATAGCCACTAAATTTACCATGTTGTTATTTTTTTTATTTTTTTTGAGTACATTTTTTGGGCTTCGTGTGAAAAATGTTTTATTAAAATATAAAAACTTAAGAAATCAAATGGATCCATAATTAAATGATGTCTACACACAAAAAAGGATAAATAAAAAGATTTTTTTTACTAAGTTCCACCTAAGTACACAGCCAAATGCAAACAAAATTAGCTATTCAAAATACACAAACCAAAACCCAGACAAAATACGGAGCATTACATATAAAGCTAAATCCTTGCAATTACTGACGTCTAGAACAATAACCGTTCCCGCCAATCGCCATGATGGTATGACGTTTATAAGACGCCATTTTGCATCGGGTTGCGTTCAGAAACCCGTTCGAAGTTTGAACAAAGGATCCATTTGAATGAATGGGGATATACCATAATTTGGTGTTCAATAACAATGTACTGCACTGTGTATACATGACACCGTGTTATAAGAATATTATAAGCGTTAGTTAATTTAAACGGAATTTTAATGTTTTGATGATTTGCAAATTTATTTTTACATACATTATTATTTATTTTTACATATTTTTTAATTGTCTTTCTAATCTAATACTAAATACACATAATTAATAATACCGATGGATTTAATTTAGTTAAAAGTGGAATATAGAAGATTATAACTCTCTCATACTAGAATCATATCTCATACTACATACTAGAAGGAGGAAAAAAAGTAGTCATACACATTATTAAGATACAAGCCATTATTTATATTTTATGCCATATTGTATTACAAACGCAACCTCTTGTACAATTAAAGATTATTTTCGATATTATGATTAAATATTTTATTACCAAAATAAGAAAAAAAATATAATAAGTATAGTACTAACATACATACCTACATACATACCTAATGTAAATTTACTAAAAATACATTTTCATATAAGAAATCTTAATAGGAAATTTTATAAATAATATTAAAAAATATATGGAGATGCCGGGGATCGAACCCGGGGCCTTTCACATGCAAAGCGAACGCTCTACCACTGAGCTACATCCCCATTATGCTTTGTTGTGTTATCAGCCATTATGATTTGTGTAATCTATTTTTTCATTAAAATCTTGTTTGGCATCATTGGTGTCATATTATAAATAGTGAAGTTGGCAACTTAAAGAAGTGACTGACCTCTTTAAAAGATATGTTTAAGTTTAAAGACTGTACCTACAGAATAGTTATAGAAGTCTTCTTTAAATAATGTCTTAAACAATATTTTATATATTATCAATAATAATAAAAATATATAACATAATTAAATCCATGAGTCATCCGTGAGTATATAGTGTATATTACAAATACACTACAGACGCACGGACAAAAGACCAAGTATATGTCTACACTTATGTACTTACATACTTAGACTCATCTTAGAATTTTGTTTTATATTTAGCTATATTGATATATGTGGTGTAGGATACAATTTTCATTTGCATGACATCTTGAAATACTAGTCTTTAAGTGCACTCTTTTAAAATCAAAACTAAAAAATTGATGTTGTTGCCTAGTGAGGATTTCACACGTTAGATAAACTCTCGTCGTATACATATCAATTATATTAATTATTAAATTTTATACAGGGTGGAAGCGTCTACGCTCCTTTTATGGAGCAGCATATAAAGTAAAATGTTTCAAAAACATACCTAAAAAAATTATCAAGATTCGTATCCATTCACGTCATTTCTATACATAGTGTATTACGTGTGACGCAGTGAGGACTAGATACTAAAAACTTAAGCACCTACTACTACAAAAATGCAACCAAACTATGCCGATACACAGACAACATACCAGAACGAAAACGGGATATCACACTGTTTTACCCAACTATTCTAATAATAAGCCTAAACAACGTTCAACTTAACCGCCAATACGACTACGACTCGATTTCTTGAATGAGGCGTGTGCGATGTTGTCGCTTTGATAGGTTAGTGTCTGTGTTCATCATTCTTAACAAATGAAGTTTTATTTTACAACGATAATTTAAAATCACTTTTTTTATATTAAACAAAATCTCTTTTATTTTAATTGTAAAATTATGATGACAAAAACACTGTATAAAACTCTTCGTAAGATATAAAAAACATGATTCACGCTAGTTTTCTATATACCCAAATAAAATAATAAAAAGAGAGAAAGTAAATAACAAAAATAACATTTAAGTTTATTTTCCGGATACGAACAAACAGAGTCTCTTGACACTAATTTATCTCTACCTACCCTCTCTACTTACTAACTGTATTTTCTAGTACAAAAAATATCACGTAAATAATCTTAAAGTTTACAACATATCAGTTCCCATACTACAATACCACGTGAACCAGCTAGGATACAATTAGCATGTGAAAACACGGCGCTGTCGGTGTCCCGCCGCCGCGGGCGTCGTCTAATTGGCCCTGTGTAAACTTGTACTGTTATCGGGCAGCCCCGAGCGTTGCTATTATTTTGTGTGGAATATACTTGTTTTTTTTTTTATTTAGCATACAAATTATTAATGATTAATAAGTATTGTTGTATTTTGAGGTCAGTCGTGGCGCTGGGACATAAGTGAGTGAATGTAAAAGCGACAGGCTCTGCCTCCAGAATCCGGGGGAAAATGGAAGATAGTGGAAATATAGGAATGTCTTAATAGGTTTGGTCTGCCTACCCTCCTGTCACTTGCTTTTTAAGAGATTTTTAATATTATGGCTTTATAAAATACTGCTTAATAGTAAAAGACAGGTCACCGAGCGCAAAGGGTCGTCATTACGCCATCGTTTGAATGGAAACGCGATAGTTATAGGTTTGTTTTTCACTACAGGAAATTAGTCTATTTAATGTATTTATTTTATTATTGAAAGCGTGGTGTTGGGTTCCATCCCTAATATGCAATTTCAAGTAGCGAATTTGGCCTAAAAATAGAGAAGTGACTTCCTGTACACTCTGCTGCAATGAAAAATACGTGCACCTGGTTTATTTATTTGTAACGTAAATCAATCATTACAAGGTATAACTTTCATTAATAATTCTAGCTTTAGTGTAATCCGTTGATTTATGTGTAACAATGATCATTTTTAAAAATAATCTTTGGGAATCTAAGGGATATTTCGAAATAATATCTCTACATGTATGCTCATGACAAAAACAGTAGTAACAAAAAGGGCTGAGATAAAAGGTAATTTGTAGTATTTTGCGTGCATTCGCATACCGCCATGTTTAAATTTTTAAGTATTTTAAAATATTTACAAATCAAATTATTTTGCATCTTTCAACAACTATTCATTAACTAGTATTTCAAATATATTATTAGTTAAAAGTTAAATAATTTTGAACAATTCAATTCCACTTTTCATTATTATAACTTTAAATTTTATAAACAATCACATTCCATACAAACACAGCCACGTCAAATCCGCCCGCCCAGCGCTAATATTGACTTCTTATTACCACACGGTAACCACTACAATCGTGCACTATAATATCACTACAAATTCTACTACTATTACAATTATTCACAATACATTGAATATTTTTGTTTGATATTTTTAGTTTATTTTCATTGAAAACCAGCAATGAACGTTAAAGTATAGATTTAATCGCTATCGCAGTAGAGGTTCGAAGGTACAGTGTAGATAGTAGACAGTGCTTAATATTGTGAAGCAATAAGAGATAGCGACCGGTGATACTAATATTGTATAGAATTTACTATGGCTAGTATCAAAGTTCAGTCTGCAACGCACGAACTAAATTGGTAAAGTTTAATTAAAAACTATACAGATAGGTGGCAAAACTGTGTGTGGGAGAATGTAGGAAAATAGATAAATAAATGCTATTTTCATGGATTTCTTTGCTGTTTGTGTAATATTTTTTTTATTCATGAAAGCAAATCACTTTATAATTTATAAATATGTATAATATAATAATAATAAATGTATAAAAGTAATG
This sequence comes from Heliconius hewitsoni, assembly GCA_018230445.1. NCBI lineage: Eukaryota > Metazoa > Arthropoda > Insecta > Lepidoptera > Nymphalidae > Heliconius > Heliconius hewitsoni. The sequence continues at coordinate 4,306 of DWAN01005899.1, read as the reverse complement.
AAATGTAACATTTTTAAAGCATCATCTACTTTTAAAACTTTTTAAATATTTTTAATGCATTTAATTGTTTCAATCTTTTATAAAATCGTTCAGCGGCGAACGGTAAAATTTTAATAAACGTATGTCATTCCAAAAATAACATTTCCATATTTTTATGTAAGTAAGATAGATTAATTCAATTAATTAAAAAAAACTAATGAGCATGTCATTTTCGTAGAATTATATATTCATGTATGTGTATTATATATTCATTTTTTTTTTATACAGTTTTGTACAATTAAAAAAAAATAACCATAGGAGCCAAAAAAAATAACCATAACAAGCAATTTAAATTGCCTACAAAATATATATTTTGTATATTTTTATTCGATAAGCTGGCTACACTTATAGAACCAGAATCATTAAAATAATATTGGTTAAAATTGTAGAACAAAGACTTTAATAAGGTAAGCTCTACCTACATGCTAAATAAATTCATAAAACTGTAACGCATAAACCAACTCAACTTTTTTTCCATATTCATATTATCTTAAAAAAATTAAAAACCATCTTTATTCAACTTTAAAATACCTAATACAAGTAATCATTCAAAATAGTTAATATGCGAAATATAGCGCCCTTTAATATTCAAAGGTTAACGGTTAAAATATTTAACATTTATACGTTAACTTTGACCATTTACAAGAAAGTAAATACATACATATATTGTGATATGCATTTCATTCCGACAAACGCAAAGCAAATATTGTACAAACGATAGCTGCGTACAATGAGCGGTTAAGTACCGTCTGTTTCTGGGAAAATAAAATTTTTGATTTTTCATATTCGATTTTTGTATAAATTTTTATTAAAATTGGATTTAAAATAAATTACAACCAGGATATTTATTTTCAGCTTCAATAAGTATCCCTCATGGAGCAGGGTAGGCAGAGGGGCCTAGTGTTAAGAAGCCTAGGAGCAGAGTGCTCATTAGGTCCGTCGAATTCTGGAGGCATTACATGTTGAGTGGCGGAACACAACGCTGCGCTTTGCAGAGTGAAGAAATGAAAATATTAAATATTCAATTTCATCGATTGAGACTCAAACCCACTATCTGTCGTTTTTACAGTCCCACGCTCCTGCTCCTGGGCACGCCTGGCTAACTAAATTTTTTTATGTAACGAATTCTTGTATGGAATATAAAAAATATCTTTTATTTTATGATTCGTACCGATTTAAAGTAATTTTGCTAAGGATTTAAAATACGGAGTTTCATATAAAATGTAAGCTAAAGCACTTCAGTGGACAGCTGTAAAGAAACAAACATTCCCATACATGGATCCTCTATAGGTACATCGTGGGTCGCGTTAAACGTGTAATAAAGACTAGCCGATAACCACATCCACTTATGTTTTGTAAAGTAAATAATATAAAATCACGTGGAGCTACATATTATACAAATAGATGGGGAACACGAAACGAAAGTACCTTTTAAAAATAATTTTAATAGTAATGTAGGTACCCTGGTTCTAAATTAATCTTGATTTTCCCTTATTATATAATATACAAAATAAAAATTATACCTGAAAGAAAGCCAGCGCATTGGAACAACCTGTGACTGTAAAAGCGATGGTTATATGTTCGATAAGTAAGTTTAAGTTAGAGATTGTATTTTGTCAGTCAACACGCATATGTGTTATGAATGTGAGAGGAAAGCGGAGAATCTGCTATAGACGAGATGTAAAGCTAAAAATGGCAACTTTAAAGGTTTCATTTCAATAATGTATTTTTTTTCATTATACATAAAATAAGAAGGTAAGAAAAAAATTACTAAAAACATTAAGGATAGGCAATTAACTTATTTGACTTGGTAATGTATACTTACTTATTTTGGTAATATTTTCTAATTGTGCTTTTCTGATAGAGTCAGACAATACGACATCGACAACCATTCGATACAAGACATTGTTTTTGTACTATATTTAAACTAAACTAAAGTAAACTAGCTTCACGCTTTATCCCTAGCGGGGTAGTCAGAGAGAACGGACTAAAACATAAATTTAAAATTATATATTAAGGAGATTTTATTATAAGTATTACTCAACATGCAACTTATGCTAAGAATATACGCTTGGGTTATTTCGTGTCTAAATGAGGCAGAAAATTAATAAGAATACTAAAAAAAACTACTTGTTTAATTTTATACATTTTATTATTCCTAAAAAAGTCAATCACAAATATCATTTTCTTAGACTATTCTATAAAATGATGAACACCGTTATTTTAATAGCTTTGTGCCATTAATTTTATTTACATTTTTTAGCTCGGCTGTATCCCGCACGTAGACAAAAGGATAACGAGAACCTAGTGCTAAGACTCTGTTACCCATTATCATACTTTCGTTTTACACTTTCCGCAGGATTCTGAAGCCATTGCGTATTGGGTAATGTGATCTGACATCCATCCATGTGGCCTGATGCATCATAACACATGTGATCTCACATTCACACATAATATAATCACGTGCGTTAACATCTACAAATGCTCTCCCAGACTACACATCCACACATTGTGCAATTAAATGACTGTTCAGTGTATCTAAATACACCGAACAGTTACCTATTTGTAAGAGCAGGCCCCCAAAATAATAATTAGCCCAGGGCCCCCACTACTCCTCATGAGATTAGGATGTCGTCGTAGGTGCCTTTTGGAATTTGCTCTTATTAAAAACTACTCATAATATATTGATCGGAGTTAAAGAGAACAAGATCCATTCCCACACGAGGAAATTAAATATATAATATTGTCATTTTCTGGCTCTGGTAACGAGTTAAAGCGCGATGTTGAGTTCCGGCACTAAGCAGGCACTGCCTCTAAAATTTGGCGGTAAGTAGGGAAGGGAAGTGTCTTAATGGAGAACCGAGTATCTTAACACCAGGTTCGCGCTGTCTACACTGCTATATTGGGACACAGCGTGAAAAAAATATATTTGATTCTGTTTATAATTCAATGATAAAATGCACTTATACAAAACTTCTGCGCTCCTTTTATGGGAGCAGCATATTGGGTAAAATATTTCAAACTCATACCTAAAAAAATATCGAATAGATACCATTAAATTAAACACCTACTACTAGAAAATACTACTAAACGTTGCAAATCTCCAATTTTCATTTTAAAAAAAACATACCAGAACGAGAAAGGGATATCTCTTATTCTATTACGCAATTACCTATATATATATATATACTTTTATTATTACTATTTTTAATAATTTTTTATTTTTGGCAAAATCTCTTTTGTTGTAATTGTATAAGGCTTTTGTAAAGAAGTTAATACTGTGCTTTCAGTAAAATTGGTTATGACAAAAACGTACTGTATAAAAAAAAACTAAAGAATTCTACATGGCTGTACTGGCTACACACACTATATTCAGAGACTGTACCATAGATTTTCATTCCTGACAAACTTTAATGTCAATAATTAAAGATATAAGTATAACATATTAACCTTCAATCTTCAATTAATGGTTTACTAGTTAATATATATTTAAAAAAAACAAATAAACAAAAAGGACATGGCTCTACAATATTCATTCATAACAAAAACAAAAAATAAAACAAAACCAAACAAAACATGACATTTAATGGTCTAATCAAGTACAATAGTATCAACAATCAGCTCTATCCGTCAGCTGGCATGGTATAAACCTGATAGAGATCTCTATTAGGTCTTGTAATACTCTGACAGTTGGCCCATTTATTATTAATATTAATAATATTATTAATATTTATTATTTTAGACAAATTATATTTAAAATGTAATTATATTTACAAAAACACAAGTAATAGACTTCGGCTGTAACCGATCAGTAAACTAGAACCAAACCTAATGAGCTTTAATGTCAATAAATTCAAGATACATATTAACTTAAATGTACTGATTCATATGAATTTTAAACATATACTTAATTAAACAAAATAATAAAACAAAACCAAACAAAACATGACATTTAATGATCTAATCAAGTACAATAGTATCGACAATCTGGTCTGTATGTCAGCTGGCGTGGTAGAGGCCCGACAGAGCATCTTGCAAAGCTCTGAGACAAGGTAAAGTTGAGGAATAACCACCGGCTTTCTCTGTTTCTGTTTCTCCCCTGTAATAACATAATACTGATTAATAAGGACGTAGAGGACAGTTGTGGTGCAGAGGCATGATAGTGCGATTGTAACGACAGGTTGTAGGCTCGATTCCCACTCGAAAAAAAAATTAAATGAAACTATTTTAACCGGATTAATCGCGTATATTTTGTATTTTTATACAT
>DWAN01005898.1:0-10877 GCA_018230445.1 Heliconius hewitsoni | reverse complement strand
TTCTTGACAACCAAACAAAATATAAATATATTTTGTTTGGTTGTCAAGAATCTTTCACATTATGCAGGGAAAACATTGTAGGTATACATGTATTGTTATAATATCTAAATACACAGGGTGATTCAACAATTTACGTGTACGAAGTGACTTGTGAACCTCCATACTTATGTGCATTATCGCATCATCGCGCCGCCACTTTGCATCAGGGTATTGCTTTCATATCGAAGAATTTATTGGCCGTTGAAAAGGTAACACATATTATATTAATAGTATATTGTAATATTATTGAAATTGTCTCTTATTACACGGTGTGAAGCGTAACGTGTTTAACGCCGTGAAAGATAATATTTACTCAATAAACGTAAGGAAACGTGAAACGTTTGGTATTGTATAAGTCTTTAATATTCACGTGTAAAAAAAATCACGATTATCGATTTTGCAATTTCTTTTAGCCTGTCGGGAACAGTTTAGTTTTTTGAATATATGAAATTCAATCAATTTTCATCTCTTTAATATAAAAGATCCATAACAATATAAATAACAAAAAAAACGCATAAAAGAAAACATATCTAAAAACTGCAATTTAAGTTGAAGATCTTTTTATCATTATATCTTTGTAGGTGGAATTCGCACGGGCGTTAAGATTAACGAATGGCAACATTGAGCCATTATCATTCACAGTGCCTAGAATAAAGGTAAGTATCATGTTTTTACTGTAACTATAATATGTATAAAATAAAATAAAAAATAACAATGACTTATCTCTAGATAATATCTTTAGTTAACCTGTGGGAATTAATAATATTTCAAAAAAATATTGTAAAATATAGTTAATTTTAATAGTAGTTTCACTTTTTCTTGCCCAATGTGATAGGCACCTATTTTTAAGATGCTCTGTCCGAACAGCACTTCCGCTCCTTATATGGGAATGGAGTGCTTGAACACTAGGTTCCTAGATTCCTTCTGCCAACCCTGCTATGTGCGGGAATACGGCATGAAGCTAAAAGCAAAAGTCTTTATAATATTTGCAGAGTGAGCTGTTCCAAGATGACCTGTTCCCTCCCACGCTGGTGACGTGGCAGGCGTGGCAGAGCGCCGCTGCGTGGTTCAGCGCTGCGCCTGTAACACCACGCACCGTCTCTTTGCAACCGCCCGGCATGGAAGCATGTACGTGGGAAATATTAATTTCCATGAGATCCCACCTAACTATTGTGACGTCACATATTCTACCATTGAAAATGCAAGAAGTTGAATAAAAAATCCAAATATTTTAAACATTTTTAAAAATAACATAAAGAAAAAAAATACTATAATATATTTAGAACATTTTCTAAATCAATTTTTTGTTAAAATTGTAACAGTGGAATTTGAAACCTTTAGCTCTCTCACCACTAAACCGTACAATCAAGCTCGTTTAACGTCTAAATGCTTATAAACTTCTTAGAGCTTAATTTCCTTATTTGGTTCAAATCTCACAACTTACAAGATGTTTTCTATAAATTTATCAATAACCCAAAATTCTAATATAAATGTGAAAGCTTGTGACGAAGGTAATTTGTTTCACTTTCACGCAAAAACTATTGAACAGATTTAGATTAAACTTCTTACAGTAATTTAGCTTTAATCTGCATAATTTAACAAAAAATTAAGCGGGCGAAGCCGCGTGTGTGTCGCTAGTCGTAACATAATCGTTTATCTATTTAGTGTCAAGTCATGTAGCACCGACCCCAGCAAAAGAGAAGCCACCACAGAAACCCAAACCAGATCTAATTAAATCCCACGTGCCAATGGATCCAAAAGAGAAACAGGAGAGTGTATGTATTTTTTTAAATTTCAAGTAGGCAGAGATAACTTAGTGTTAGTGTTAGCTAAGTTTTCATGTGTGATGATTGACTGATCTATATGAATATTGTAATATTTATATGGAGAATAAAAAGTTTAAATATATATATATATACAATTTATATTTATATGAATAACGGCTGTCGTGGCGCAGCGGTAAAACCTGACTGTAGATGAGATTGTCGTGAGATCGATCCCAACTCGAGAGAATAAAGTATTTTCATTTCTACATTCTAGTAACCTGACAAAGCGCAGAGTTATGTTCCGGCAGTCAATAAGCAAGTGTCGAAAATTGGTCAGTGGTTGAAGAACTGATAGGCCAGTTTCACTAGGTTCCTTCTACCTTCTTTAAAATGAATCGTCCATTTTAAAAATCAATATAATAAATTATAATTGTATTCTCTTCTCACAGATCATGAAGGCAATGAGCGCGAAAGTGACAATGAATTTGAAATTGGAACAAGACAGTATGGAAGGTGTCGACGACGCAGAATGGGATCAGTGAGTGAAGAAAATCATTCACTCATTTAATCATTCACGAACAGTACGAACCATTCACTGAATGTATTTCAATTGGAATAACTATAAGTATTTAAAACCGTTTACTTATTCTTTTTTTGAATTTCGAAATCCGAATTCAAAAAATTCGAACTTATTTTTTTATTTGTAATTTTAATATAGTCAGTGAATTTATACTCTGGTGCAGTATACGTAAATATTGTTTATGTTATATACTTGTGTATCGATATTTATTCGTTTTACGTATATAAAATTAAATTAATCGATATTATTTTATCGATTTGGAGTAATCGATTTTTGATTATTTTTATACATGAGTATATATGAGTATGTAATATAAATAAAAAACAAGTAGATCCGTCTTAGTCTATATCCGATAATCAGAAGTAGGTTTACTAAAGTTTAGCAAAGTTTGATACTCGCCCCTCATGCTATATTTTATATACGATTTAGTATTACATTTAGTGTTGTAGCGTCATAATTATAATTATAATCATATAATCATTATTTTATTGGAAATTCGTAACTTTTTTATAGACAAATAAATTTTATTTTATATGATATGCTTACAATCACTTTGTGTTATTAAGTTTCTCATATACAAAGATAAGCTTTTATAATGTTGTTGTGGGTAATTTTTTTCTTTTGTCTAAAATTATTATATATATAAAATCGAATGGGCTATTTAAATGAGTTTACAGTAAAATAATGATTTACATCTCAATACACTGCATTTTACACAGCGGATATTATTAACACAATATAACGCAACTCTCTTATCATTTTGTACTCGTATATAGATACCAATTTACCTTGAGATGTATGTAACACCAACTAAATAATATGAATTGTTAACTCCATCACGTGTTTGTGGGTTCAAATCCCACTAAATAAAATATAAATGTTACGCATACTATAATAGACATTTTTTTAAACGTTTCTAAATATTTTCCTTTTTAGTAAATTTTTAATATTCTACAGATATGCTTACAACAACAACAACAAAATATAAATTGAGACACGCAAATAAATATTTCAACGTAGCTAAATAAGTTTTTGTAATAAAAAAAATCTCTGATAAAAAAATAGTGAATGATAAATGAATATTTTTCAACTTTGGTTTATATTGATATATTTGTGTTTTTAAACATTTAATATTACAAATTTAATGGAGTCAGCAATTTAATATTATTAATTAGTGGTACCCATTCTCTTTTACAGTAAGTACATTTTGTAGATTTATTTTGCATTTTTGTAATAATGAAATATATTTTATTATCTGTAGAATTGTTTTGTAGGAAACGATTACCGATTTTATTTATAATAAACAATATCGAATGATTTCTTATGGGTTTTGTATAAATTATATCACATATATAAATGGTTCGAGGAAGTGTGACATTGTGTGACGAAGGGTAAGGAAAATTCAATTTCATCACATCACACTTTACTATAATGTTTTATTAATATGTGTATACGTAAAAATTCCAAGCTGCTCTTGTAGTTTTATGACTTTTAAATGTAGAACAGTAAAATATTTGACGGCATATTAGATAGCAAGCTGTGAGTGACAAAAATTGGTTCGTTCATTTTGTCAAAAGTAAGACACCATTATGTACGCATTCCCCTTAACGAAATAATACTAGCGTTGAAATTAAATGAAAAAAAAAGAAACAAATAAATCGAAAAAACAATTGAATTTTTCGAACAAAAATGAAATATTCAACTTTTTTTAATTAAAATTTTAAATAAAACACTTATTAAAGTTAGTTAATGTAATTCGACATTCAGAATACTTTACAGGATTTGATAACAGCGTTTTACTTTATTTTAGTAAAGATTTTTTTAAACATATAGACAAAAATATTATATAATTAATGTTTGCTAGTCATTCTTTTATAGAATGGGCTAAAAATCGAATTGTAGCAATACCTCAATAACAAAATCGATCTGGTAAAGAATAAAATTTAGAGGAAAATAGAATGAATGAATTGTTCAATAAGAATGAAATAAAACAAGTAAGCTTTGATAAACATTAAGATACAATTAACATTGTTCATCACTTTTTATGTGTAGTATTGTTACCTAAAAACTGAAAATTACGAGTATTATTTTATTTGTTAATGTAGTTTTCACAAGTAAGAATTTTTAAATTGAATTGTCTGCGACTTAAGTAGATTTTTTAAGAAAAAATTTACAAAAAAATTGTAAGAAATCGACCGAGAACGAATGTAGAAGTTATAATATGATAAACATAACGATATAAACGTGTTGTGATCTCAATAAATCGACCAAATTACGTGATTATGCTCATTTTGTGCTCATGTATAAATTAAGTTATGTATTGTTTTGGACGTCGATCGTGTTTTAAAATTTTCAGTCTGTTAATTTAATAATTACACAGAAAATTCGATTTCGCTCAATTAGCATAAATTGACAAAATCTCGATAAAAATGAATTCTTTTAAAATCAACTCATTCGAGTTAAATTTAAAAGAATCCATTCATAAATTAAATAAAAAAACGATGTCCTCATTATCCTATCATTCCTATGTTTGCCATATGCATTTATTTACACTATGTACTTTATTATACATATAACATACATATATAACATAGATAAGGGATATAGGGTAATCCTATGTTAGGGAATTGAATTTTTGATTAACCACTATATTAAGATCTGTCTAATGAATCGTGTCACAAAAATAAGGGCAAATTTAAAAATCTTACGGGTGTAAACACTGCAAAATACAATAAAGATGAATTGGATAGTCCTAAAAAATATTTATATACATATTTTAAATTATTGTTTACCTAATACAATAATTTAAAAAATCTAAATGTTTCAATTTTCGTTTGACTAATTAGTAATGTTGCCATTTAAAAGGTTTTGAAAATTGGCTTAAAGTTTTTGTGATTGACACGTTCCGCTAGACAGTCTATATCTATAGTAGTATTTGTACGTATAAATGTTTATATGATTAATGAAAGCGTTAGTATCGCTAGTGTAGTACCGCCATACCAGTTTGCTCAAGACGCCAAAGATTTATCAGTTTTTTATTACTTTGACGAAATATTTTTGTTGTTTTGTAACGCGTTTAGAGTTTTATTCGTTTAGTATTGTTTATGCTCTTTTGTTTTTGGAGTCGGTCATATCCTGTCACGTCACATGCCACGTATAAGGCAGATTTTTTTGGATTAGTAATTTTTTCGTTGTTTAGACAAAGATTTACTTAATGAAATGGTATTGTGAATGAGAGAAGTTAAAATTTTCGTTTTCAATATTTTAACTACTACTACTACTACTACGCTACTTTTGTGTAGCTTTTGTGTCCACTTTGAGGTAGTCTATTTTACATTATTTTGAATTTATTGTATTACATTTTTTTTAATTTCCCTAAATTTCCTAAGTAATAATGATACTCATTGAATATATTAAAAAAAACTTTTATACTCTTTAACTTTACTTGGGGCTTGAGAAATCCATATTCACCTACCTATCCAGACCAAACTAAGTCATTATTCCCGATACGTTATAAGTAAGCCATTATAGCCTTATAATACCGTAATGACGTATTTATATCATTTTCTAAGTATTTTTTATACCTAATGGTATAAAGTGAATGGAAATGAACGCAAGAACATTTTCGAATGGTTGAATGCTTTTGATACTATTTAATTGGCTATATTCAAGTGAATCTCTCATTTTTTTGTAAATTAATTTTGACAAGTTCTTGTAAATTAAGGCTAGTTTTCGGCCTATGGTATTTTGGGGTCGGTAGCAACGTACATACGCTTTCGTATTACTTAAAATTATTATGTATAGATGTAATTTTATTCGCTAGTCAAGTTATTCTTTAAATCTAATGTTTGTACTACTTCTTATTAAGCTCCATATTCGTTTAGTTTAGTATGACTTTTGGGGAAGGATTTTGTTATGACTTTTATCGAAATATAAGTTAAATAGTGTCCTTTTAATTTGAATATTAAATTTTAAGTCGTAACAAAATGTTTGCCTTAATTTAAATTTGCTTATTCAACTGCACATAATTTCATATCAATACGAGCTGTAAGCTACGGTCATATATTAACGCACCTTTGGTACTTTATCATAATAGTTGTAAAACGAATATACTGTAGACAATCAATTAAGATGTTTTTTTATATCTTATAAAGAATGTCTCGAGAAATCATTTTTAGTGGTATTTAATTATTTATTGGGGCAATACTGAATTGTCAATTAAATAATTCCTTATCACTAAAAATGCATTTTCTTTTTTATTTTTTTTCGTATAATTTATTTCGTCTTCCAAATGTTTGCAAGGATTTTTTTAAAATTAAAAATTTCAAGCACAAAACCTTCTCTTGTACCAAAGTTGTGAAATGACAATAATTATTTTGGTTTTCATATGTTCTTTTGTTTGTGTGATTGCTACAATGACGGAACTCGGTGCCAATTGTTTTGTGATCCCAAATACTGGCGATTTTTGTTTGAAAATTATACAAGTGACCAATTTTAGCAATAGATACGTATTTAACAATAATATCGATTCAGTAATTATTCCATTTTTTTCGATTTTGACTTGTTTATAGGTATTTAAAAAAAACAGTGTCATTCCATACTAAGAATACAAACACAATTATATTAAAAGGTGTACGGTCCCGGTACGTTTAGATTTTTATTCATTTTCTTATAAATATTCTTGTTATCTTAGTGTTCCATACGTTTTTATTGCTAAAAGTGGTGTCTAACAAAAGTGTGTGAGTGCGTGTAGTTTTTGATATTTTTGGATGTAAACCTACAGATATCCCTAGTTAAGGTTCAATATTTGGATATATTTTATTACTTTGCATTTTTTTATTAAATCTCTTGCTAAATTTTGAGTGTTTCATTTATATACCCCTTTTTAAATATAAATTATAATTTTATGTTGGCTCTCATTTGGTGCAATCACTACGCAATAGCACTTGTTTGTTTTTTATACAGTGACTATGTCAATGTATGCGAACCATAATTAATAATAAATTAAATAAATTGTCTACTTTTATTGCGTCTCTTGCAGTTTTTTGAAAAAGTTCATGTACGTCATTATTGCACAAAATGATCGTTGTGTATTCTTTTTGAGTGAAGTGTTAAAAAAAATACTAAGAATACTATTCGATGAAAAATATTTTCTTAGTGATAAGTGACAATGCCGAGGCCATTTTATTTTTTATATCGAAAAATTTACATGTCGGCTTGTTCCGAAATGATATTTTACTCGGCTTGCATATGAGTGGGTAAAGCTTGTTCATGACATATTTAGTTTTGTTGAAGTTGAAGGACAGTTTTGAATCTATTGTATCGGTTTCCCCCCTTGTAGATAATAGTCAAGACGGTCTCGTAACGTTTACGAAGGAAAAGGGCGGCTACGCTTCACTTCGGGTTAACTTTAAACCGCCACATGCTGAAACAATCGCCTAGGGCGTCGGCAGCTCGTTGCAGTCTTTCGGCCAGGATCCAAGCGGAGCGATCCGTGGTGTAAAGGGCGGTGTCGGCATACATCGTACCAACTTTATCTATATGTGGAATGTCGCTGGTGGTAAAGCGCGTATAACATTGGTGAAAGTGTGAAGCCTTGCGGGACTCCGGCGCAAACAGCTCTAAAGGACGATAGTGTCCCTTCTAAACTATATCGGAAGGAGCGATTCGACAGGTATTCCTAAATGTTGTGAATGAAAGTCTGGCAGAGCCATACGACGGAGCTTCAAGTGCAGGCCGTTGTCTCAGACTTTGTCGAAGGCTTTGGCTATGTCTTGAAAAATGGCAACCGTGACCGGTTATAACAGAACACATCGCGAAAAATAACGTCCGACACAATTCCATTGCTTTTATAATCCTTTTTAACTATATCTACCTTTATATATATATATATATACCTACTTAGAATGATAAACACTTTTGCGTCGTGCAGTCCGGTAAAAAAATTTTTGTTTTCGTTAAGTCGTTCGCGTAGAGGAAACGGTAAGTATCATATTAAAATTTTTGTATATTTCAGTTGTTTATAAATGAGTTTTCATTTCGAAAGTTGAATTACTCTGAAGTAATTAGGTATTAATATGTTTAATTTTAAAAACAGTCTAAGTATATAATAGTAACAGATTTTGAAATCGTTTATCACGAATTACATGATAAATATATATATACGATTAGGTACCAAACATAACAAAACCTACAATAAAAATAAATAAACAAGTACTTAGAAATCATTTGATAATTTTAAAGGACAATTATGCTTTTAATGTCGGTCGTTCTTTATAGCAATTTGTATTAAAAAGATCGAAACGCTTATATGGTGGCCATGAAATAAACCCATGGAAAATTAATATCTTAAACGAAATGCGCACGCGAGATGATCTATCCAAGTGCGAATTGAATGTAGGCTTTTAATTACCTTCACGGACGTTTGAGACAAACAAGTGTGAGATCATTTGAACCATTAGGGCTGTAGTGGCGTTATTAGGTAGTGTTCTTTACATGCATATTATAGATTCGATTACGACTCGTGTAAATATTTGTATAAAATATGTTTTATATGTTTTTGAGTTCCGGCACTTCAGCAGTATCTGATATAGTCCTATTAATTATAAAGAGATACAAAACTTATGGTTTTTTAGCTTCACGCTGTATCTCGAAAATGAAAAATATGCCCCTGCGCCGCGAATGGCCCTAATAAAGGTATTTGTCGATTGGATATTATTATGTAAATATATTACTCTTCTTTGATAAACTAGTAATATCGCCAAATTGCCCAATCGCGACAAAATTGTTAATTTGTAACAATAACTTACAAACTGACATCATTGAGGTGGCAAAAATTAAAACTGTCTACCGCTTGAAAATGTGTAAATCCTCCACAACTAATAAAACAATTTGGTATATTATAAACGAGGTATCTACATTCTAAGTAATTGATACTATTTGTATCAATTACGTGTTGCCTACGCAACGCGTTACAAGATAGTTAGTGTAAATGTGCCAATGACTCAACTACTGCCAAGTTCAAGACCAAAGCTACAATTGTTTGACTGGATTTTATTTAGAAACGGATTGAGTGCTTCTTATCCCATGTTTTTCACACAATAGTTTAAAATAATATATAATTTTTTTTGTAAGTATATTTCATAAAAACGTAAAAAGGCAGAATGTATGAGAAATATATTATGCTCTCGTTGTACAACATACTCATCTTGAATGCGATACCTAAGTCTTCAATTAGACAAAAAAAAACAAAAAAACAAAGATTTTCCCAGAAAAATTTTTTTTTTCCACAATTTTAATCGGTACCACGTCTGTAGTTGTTACACAATAATTTTGTTAATAATTTAGTTGTGATTACTTTAGCATTATTGGTCCATATACCACTTGTCAGTAAAATACAACCTTCAATTTCTGCCATGAATGCAATAAAATCATAAAATTTAAATTTACAATACAAATTTTATTTGCCATTCTTAACTTACATGTTTATGGTAAGGATCTAGTACATTTTTATTCTTTTAAAAATCTAATGTAGTTACTGTGGCGTAGTAGAATAGTATCGGACTGTAAACCGATCCCCACTCGAAAGAATATATTATTTTCATTTCGCCAATCTGCTCAGACAAAGTTTGGTGGACTTTAGGTTGGAGATAGGCTCTTTCAAGGTTCACATATATCACCAAATAACACCCAAAGTCCCGTTCCAGACAGGAAAATAAAAAAGGAAGTGTCGTCACACTACGTTCTCTCTGGGGGTAAGGGTAACTTAATAACATGAATGCACTAAGAAGTGACTAAGGAATAACTTGCGTCAGCATTCTAAATTCTAATAGCTGACCACACTAGACGCTGGTCGCTGAGTCGGCAAGTGATGCGGTAATCATATCCGCTCCCGTTAAGCTTTACTCAAGATTAAATTAATTTAAAATCTTAGTAAAGAATCCTTGTTAAACTTTCAGCTTCGGTTCAAGCATTTTGTTTCTTATTTACCTATATTGAAGAGATTTCGCCCTCGCAATATGCCTATATACCTATTAATGTTCATAAAATATTTAAAAAAAACATATTAAAATACATATTTATTTATATAAAATACACTAAAGTAAAAATGTAATTCTAACTTGTAACAAGTGAAGCACATGATGTTTAAATGTATATTTTGGTGTAGGTGTTTTCCTTTAAATAGATATCAATTGAAAATACAGTTTACAGGTAGGTACACGGTCAGCTACGTTCAAGTAGAAACGTTTATTTATTATTACCAAACGTTATGTTAAACTAGCAAGCACAACAAGTACGGATACTGTCTCAACTAGATATTAAACTAATAGTCCTCAAAATTTCAGCTTTGCTAAAATGACGTACGTCTGGCTTCCCTGGGATCTTGGCCTATAAGTATTTACAATTAAATTTAGTATTGAGGCCAGTCTTGGCGCAGGACTGTAAAACCGACTGGTTGTGGGTTCGATCCCCACTCGAAGAGATGAAATATT
>DWAN01005897.1:0-10877 GCA_018230445.1 Heliconius hewitsoni | reverse complement strand
ATATATATATATATATATATGTGTATATATATATATTGGGTAAGATATTACAGCCTTACCTATAGCTAAGAGTTTACGTTCCTATACGAAGCCATAACTTTATGTCGTAAATTGTTACGATTTAATCTAATAGAATAAATTTACAATAAAAAAATGTTTTTTTATATTTATATTGACAGCGACAAAGTACACGCAGAGCATATACAGATTCGTACACCATTTGATTTGAAAATATTTATAATACAAGCTTCTCTTCAAGCTTTTGGCAGGTTAAATTAGTGTGAACTAACAAATGGTAATAAGTAGAGATTGAGAACATTTCAGTAATTCCTAAAATTTTATTAATATTTGATCACCACTAGGGGAATCAGTTATTTTTATTTTCCTGCTCTAGATCAGCAACTGTAACTAGCAAATAATGTCAACTAGTTGACAAAATGTGGCGTTGAGTTTCGACACTCAACACGAAATATCTTGAAAAGTTGTATAAAATAGAGAAAAAGCCTGAAACAGCTAAAAGTTGAATTTAGGAAACCTCGCTGCAATAGTGTACAGGAGTAATAATTCTTTTAAGTTAAATTTCAAGCATATTTGAATATGAAGAAGCAACACGTACATCTCACTTGTGATATAAATACCCTGAGCTACTTGACGACGTAAATAAATTCGGCCGACTCTACAGACTGACTTGAGGTATTCCTATAATATAATGTGAAATATAGTGTCGCTAGCGCTGTCCAATACAATAGAGTTATTTTATTTGAAGTTAGTGGCGCAGCAGTCGAGCGTCCCACTGTAACCACGACGGTTATGAGATTGACATTAAGCTTGGGGGAAAGAAAAAGAAATATTTAATCGCTCTGGTGACAAGGCAAAACGCGAGTTTGTGCCACTCAACACACAATGACTTTAAAATAGTGCGGTGAAAAGCATCTTAAAACTAAGTCCTAACAATCAACAACGACGAAATTTCAAACATTATACATTAAAAATATTAGTTAAAAAAGTATAATAGTCTTTATATTTAATTAAAATATAATATTTTTGCTTTCCTTTAAAAAACGTTGTAAAAACTGATTAGTAAGACTAAAATTTACTAATTATTATTTAAAAGTAATTTTTGAAAAAGACAAGAAATTTTAAGCACTATCCACCATAACTACAGTATAACAATATTTAGATGTTATACAATATAATATTGTGTAAAGTATAAGTAAGTTTTACAAATACAAAATCTATACATAAGTCAAATATTAAATTGTTGAATTTGTCGGCGAAAGTGTCAGCTTATACGCACACGCATGACAACAATGTTAGAGAAAGCACGAATTTAGTAGAAACATCTAATATTTAGAGATTTGTTGTAGACGGAATTTACATAGCTATATAAATAAATGTACTCGAATATACATTGAGGCCATCGTGGTACAGTGGGACAGATGGTACAAGATAAAACAGTATTGGTTCGATCCCTACTTGGGACGTGAATTATTTTAATTTGCTCGCTTTGGCAAATAAAATGCGGCGTTGATGTCCGTCGATCGACGCAGTGTCTAGAATTCAGGCAGATTGTGAGGAACAGAATGTTTAGACACTAGCTTCTCACTGCCCCTACTATTTTTCGGGCAAAACGTTAACCTAAAAAAAAGGATCCTGCAGTATATGAAGAAATACATGAATGGGATTTTTACGTTGGGTAATAAAGTATTGTAAAACTTGGGGAATTTTGTTTACTTATTATATTTAATTTATGAATATACAAAACATAAAGTAATCTTTTAATGTATAACAATGTATTGCCGGACTCTAAGATATCAATTAACGTTAAACGAAATCAAATCGATATATTAATACCGATTTTATAATTTTAAACGACTGAGTATGAGTACTGTAAGTGGGTTAAAGGGAGACCTCAAAAATATAATTTACACGACAATAAAGTCAAATGATTTGAAATGGTTTTTTTCTTTTAAAACAAAGGTTCCATTGACAAATTCACCTGCTGCAAGTCTGCTTTCCAAGCATAAATTGTAAACAAAATTGTGATTTTTAAAATGTTGGCCAAATAGAATACTAAATTAATTTAATCGTAAGTACCTATGGGTATGTTTATCTAGTCATTTAAGTTCTTTTTTTTATCATCTGTACGTTTCTTAAAAGCAAATAATAATATAGTGAAGGTCCAGGTAAAGTCGAGATAGGTAAGCTAGTATATTGTAATAGGATTAGTGGAAATTAAATTATTTAAATATCAACGTGATATGCATTTAAAAGCGTCAAGTCGTCAGATTTCTCGTAGTCTGTATATTTTATTTTTAAGTCAAGGATTTACACGTAATAAAGCAGTCAAATTTTAATACACCTTTAAAATAAATGATGATTGAAGTGTAATATACTGTAGTTGTGTTATCGTTTAACTCAATGAAAGTTAAAATATGCATCATATATTATCTCAAAAGAGCGTTTCCATACAAATAATATGAAACAACGACACTATTACGGTATGCAGAACAGAAATTTATTTCATAAAAGTTTATGGTGACAAGGCTCGATGAGTGAAAACATATATCAGACGATTGAGTGAATCCATTTGTGAGAGTATGGTCCATGTGAAATAAAATATCAGAATTATGAATGCAATGAAGATGAGGTCAGTCGTAGCGCAGCGGCACGAGGTGTGACTGAAAAACCGACTGGTTGGGTGTTGAACCCCACTCGAGGAGATGAAATATTTACTTAAATTTATATTTCCATTTCTTCACTCTGGTGTCGAGGTTAAGCGCGGCATTGAGTTCTGCTACATTGAGTAGCAGAACTCAACTCAATGCCTTCAGAATTTGGCAGAAAGTAGGGATCGGTGTCGTAACACTAGGTTCCCTCTGCCTACCCTGCTGTGTCTGGGATACAGCGTGAAATTGATGAAGATATAGCTGATAAAAAAAACACTGGTCCATTGTACATATACACGTTGAATGCACTCGCTGTACGTATTACGCAATTAAGATGCGCTGCTAGATATCGTCGAGTCCTCGTTCGGTGACAGTATCTGTAAGTTCGTGTGACTGTAAGTGCGATAGGATCAGGTTATGGGTTCCATCCCCATTCAAGGCAATGGAAATTTTTAATATTTTAATTTCTTCACTCTGGTGTCAAGGCGAAGTGCGGCGTTAGGTTCCGTCACTCAACAAAAATTAAACAACAAAAATTAGGTCCATTGTACATACATGTTTACGTCGAATGCACAATGAATGTTATACTTATTACACAATTAAGATGCGATGCTAGATATCGTCGAGCCCTCGTTCGATGACAGTCTGTAAATTCTCACCAACATGTATTTAAACGTTTAAAATTTTGTTTATTTAATAATTTATTATTGTGACTTGAAATATATGTTATCGGCATATGAAATAAAGGACATCGCTCTCAAAAGATTACATATTAACCTTAATTAATATTGCAAAAAAAATATTTAATTTCGTTTCTAGTTATGACATCTGGCTTGAAAAATAATATTTTTAGTTTAATTGAGACGCGCTCTAGATATGTCAATAATAATATCATCTAAAGTTATATATATATTTTTAATACAAATAATTTTTAAATTGTATTTATTACCTATTGGACGTCGTCGCTGCATCTGGGTTTTTTGAATGCCTAATCGAGAAAAAATGGTTGTGACTTCAAATCTATATTTGAAACACTGAGGCCATCGTGGCTCAATGGAACACCGCCTGATTTAACGTAATGATGTATTCTTCACTTGGAGGAATAATTTCTTTATTTTTACCTGTTCTGGCTAGACAAAGGTCCTCCCTGTGTTGACGATAGACGATGAAAAATCGATTTCGATAAAAAATCTATGTTTTAACTACTCATTTAAACGGGTAGAGTAATGGAACTAACGGAGTAATTTATATTAAGTTCTTTTTTCATACTGCGCAAAATACACGAAATGCCTTATCAGTAATATTCATGATTATATATCATTTATTATTAAAATAAACTTTTTGATAATATTTTAAATATGCATAAATTCTTTCTTAAATGCATAAACTTTCCTTTATTATATTGAGAAAATATAAGATATTTTTATTTATTTATTTATTCTCTCTGTGGCATATATAAATTGGGCCCTTATGCAGATTGTATAACATTAATCGTGCCTCGTATAATATCATTTGTTATCGAGATAACAATCTCAAGAGCATCCCGCTGACGCTACGTAACAGAAAGTGAAAACAATTAGGAAATTGATGTTCCACCATTACAACTTTCGCCAGCTCGATTCGTATCTGTGTTCCTAGCTAATTTAGAAAAACGTTTTATTTTAATGAATTATATAAAAAACACGTTTGATTGAATAACAAGTTTACTCTACAAAATTTTAATTATATCATAAATTTTATGTTGATATATTTTTTAAATAATTATTAACGTTTCAATTGGAGTTATTTATTTAGCCTATCTGTTAATTTTGGTGTTACAATTTAAGTACATAGTATGTATTGTTAAGAAAAGCTCTTTTCTAAACATGAATAAATTGAATTAAGAATAACTGATATCTATAAAATGAGAAACTACGTATATTCGTAATATAATTATTCGTTTTATATATCTTTGTTTTAGGGTTCCGTACTTAAACTAAAAAGTTTCTTTAGAATACTTCCCATGAACTTAATTAAATATCATACGTTATTATTATTAACCTTTACTTTAGCAATAAGTTAAAAATTACAATACAAACAAAGAAATAGAGGAATAGAAGCAAAAATGGAAAGGAAAAATGGAAACTTATATGTTAATTTAGTTAATTTCATACATAAATGAGTGCATACTCCCGTTAATCTAAGTTTATCAACTTTTATAAGTCACGCTCCTGTTTATCTCCAATCATGAAATTGATACTGAAAGGTCCCTTATAACGGAGAGCGAGGTCGAATCGCACGACCGATTTTATTATTAGCTCATCAGTTGAATACTTCTTTTGCTTTCATTATTTTGAAATATGCTTTTATAATGTTTACATTAATTACACTAAAACTATGGTTCTAAAAGTTTTCCTAAAAAAATTACGATATAATTCTTTCAATTTACGATTATTCCACATGTTAAATGAAACTATTTTAACCGGATTAATCGCTTATATTTAAGACTATACATTTTGAAAACCCGACGTTTCGAACACTTTGCACTAATCCGTGGTCCGTGGTAGACTCCTAACCGTGACCATGAACTACTACAGTTACAATAGTGTCATTTAAAAAAATAAATATATATTAAAAACTAAAAAAAAATTATGACATACTCAATAAAGATACATATTTGCTCAAGTAAGGTAACCTCATTCTTTTTAAAGAAAGAAAATAATATGATAAATAACTTTCTCGTTTTATTTTACTGTAATAGGTGTATTACTGTGTAACCATTGTAAATAGACGTGAAATTACACACCATTCGCATTTTATTCAATTTAAATCCGCTGGTGTACCTCTGGGTTATATTTTTGTACTTATATTTTACCTCAGTTTTATCAGATCCCGTACAGCTATTGTGTTTTTATTGTGTGTGCTGGTCACAAGTGGTTCTTATTGTGTGCTGTTTGGTACTGGATAGGAGTTGGCTGTTTTGTTGCTTTATATAATTAGCTATCACTACGGTTTATTCTTTGTTTGGACTGAATTATACCTTTTACATTGTATTGTGCTTCAACTAATTGCTTATTATGTGGAGCTATAGTTTGCAAATCTTTTTTTTAAATGTATATATAGATGATGAAAGGATCGCTATATATATATATATATATATATATATATATATATTTTAATTAAACAAAATTTCACATTATTCAGCGTTTAATTTTTTACGTTTATCTTTTAAGTTAATATCAGCTAAAAACTAAGCACGATTAGAAATAAAAAAAACATGTTCTTTAGTTTTCTAAAAAATATCTAAAATAAAAAAATATCTTTCTACCTTTGGTTCACTAACACGACGCGGTATTTAATTCGAATTTCCGATGTGCATCGTGCATGACCAATTGATCTGACACGATGTCTTTTCTTATCGATATGTACGTAGGTACTTTGCACCTTGCTGAACAATGAAGAAATAAAAAATCGAGGATATAAATTTAATAGATTTAAAAATTTTATAGTTCATCCTGGTGCTGTATTTTTGTGTTAAGTTTTTTGATATTATTTCTGTCCTGAAATACTTAAATAATTCAAAACTAAGATAAGGCAAAAAAACATTAATTAACATAAGTATGCCAGTGATTTGATTGTAACGCGACGGTTGTGAATTCGGACCTCACTCGGGGGAATTAATTATTATTTATTAATATTTTGTCTTAGCACTAGGTTCCCTTTGTCTACCCTGCTATATGTGGGACACAATTCATGGGGAAGTGGAAAACGGAGTGTCTTGACACTAGGTTCTATCTGACTACCCTGTTGTGTTTGATAATGCGTGAAACTAATTTCTATGAGCCGCGAATTCTAAGCATGATAAAAAACTTATAATCAGTTTTTTTCACTTCACGCTCTATCTCGCACATGGTATGCAGGGAGAACCTGAGAGCCTAGTGTTAAGACACTTTGGTCCCATCAAGACGCTTCCGTTCTCCACTTTCCGCTGAATTCTGGAGACATTGGGTGTTGGAGGAAATCAACGCCGCGCTTTGCCTCGTTACCAGAGCGAAGTAATGAAAAAAATTAATATTTCGCTTCCCCGAGTCGATATCGAACCCACAACCGATACTTTTGTAGCCGAACGCTCATGCCACTGTGGCCTCAAAATAGTCAAGGATAAAAGTCAAATCCTATCACAAACAACAATTACCAAGACAGTAAATACCCAATAACTGATTTAATACTTATCTTATTGTCGTGAACCATTTTTGCAATGAACGACCGTAGAATATAAAGATAGAATTATGCAAATAAATAATAGCTTGTATAATAATTGAAAGTCGACCCGATATTGTATTGTTGGCCGCAATTATTGAGTGGCGTTTTCGCCACTCAAGGCACTGTCAGTTTAGCGGACGGATACCTGTCAAAACGTTATGACGGATACCGTACTGTGGATGTTTGTTATGTATCGCCTTCATACTAGCAAAAAATATAGACAATACTGGTTGCGCAATATTATTATATTGATAAGTGAGTATGGAGGCCAGTCATGACGCGGAGGTATTGGCGTGTGACAGTAAACGTGACGGGTTGTGGGTTCGATTCTCGATTGAGGAAATGGAATATTTAATATTTTGTTCGCTCTGGTTCTGTCTAGGATAAGTGCGGCATTTCTTTTTGCTCGAAACGCAATGCTTTAAGAATTCGGCGGATAGAAGGAAGCGGAGTGTCTTTTTATTAGGCTCCTTCCACCTATCCTGCTGCATGCGGGATACAGCGTGAAGCTTAAAAAGAAAAAATGGTACCTGTACTTTACAATTCGTTTTTTTTGTTGTTATTTAGAAAGGTTTTTGTAATCATATTTTTTTCGTGTCAGATTTAATTGTTAAAAAGTTAAAATGTTTCCATATTAACGTACTATGTAAGTAAATGTACAAAGGAAGTAAATAATTATAGGGGAATAATTAAATCAATAATATATTTTTATTGTGTAGGTAGAAAACAAGAAAAGAACTTTTATATTAATTTACTATAAGCATAAAATAAACAAATATTAATTTATTTTAGGTAAGTATATTACATACACAATGGTTTCGGATTTGATCCCTGCTCGGTGAAATTATTTTCATTTTCCCGGTCTGTTAATACAAAGCCTTTGGATTTCACAACACAATATGCAAAACGTCTCTTCTAAAAATGGACGGAAAGTAAAGTATCTTAACTCCGCGTTGATTCTTTATATAGTAATTTTAAAAAATCTAATCTATCATAAATTATAATAATAATCAAAAATATAAATTGTAACAAAGAATTTAAATTGAGGCCGGTCGCGGCGCTGGAGCAAAAAGTACATTCACACAACGCGACTGGTTGTGGGCTCGATCCCCACTTGAGTAAATGAAATATTTATTTAATTTTATAATTCCATTTCTTCGCTTTCTGTCGACGCAAAGCGCGGTGTTGAGTTCCGCCACTCATCGCGCAATGCCCCCGAAATTCGGCGGAAAACGAAGAACGTAGTGTTTTAACACTACGTACCCTGTGCCTATCCTGCAGTGTGCGGGATACAGCGTGAAGCTTATTTTGATTTAAATTGTAACAGTCAGTAAGTATTTACATTACGGTGCAAAAGAGCTACTTCTACTACTGTATTGTGCAGACACATAATCACTTATAATTTTTATTAATAAATTTTTTATTGAAAAGATTGACATCTTTAAGGTCCATGTGAATATATTCCGCAATACTAACATTTACTTACTTTCTCTTAAAAATATCTATTATCTAGCCTCCATTACTGAGGTCGTGGCCTCAATTAGTGGAAATGTTACATAACCATACATATACACATAAAACGTACTGGATAAAATATTTTTATTATTGATCAATCGATTATATGCTAACCGGCATCTTTACTCTCAACGACCTTTTCTTCAGTTTCCATTCCATTTCCTTCAGCTGTATTCCGCTTATTGTAGGGCAGGTAAAGAGAATCCAGTGCGTAGTTATCCTGCCGTTATATTATTAAAACTCAACGCCGCGCTTCGCCGCTTCATCAGGGCAATGAAATAAAAATATGATATAATTCATTTCCTCGAGAAGGAATCAAACTTACAACCTTTGACGTTTACAGTCACATGCTTGTGCCTATGCGCCACGACAAAATAAAAATGGCCTCAAAAATAAAAATATTATAACATAATAATACATTTACTAGAAAAAAAACAAATATTTTTTAACCGGATACAATAAAATTTACAAAAAATAAATAAATAATTATTGGTATTTCAAATGAAACATACATACTTAAGCAGCTTTCCCAAACCCCGAAGGTCCCCGAGATCGGAGTATCAAAATAGTGAGTCAAATGTTTAAATCGTGCTAATACGCCAGGTCACGGCCGTCTTTAAATGGATTATTCACCTTTACTGCTAGCAACTAAGCTTTATTAATGGCCTATTAATTTAACGAAGAAGAGTTCAATACTCTGTAAAAAATAAGAGAAGGAGAAGAAGAGTTATTTTTTCAAATAATCAATATTTTAACAATGTTACCAGTTACATAAAATAAAGATTGGATTTAAATAAGTACCTCAAAGGTGGATCTGTTGCTATTATTTTAACAAAGTCGAGTTCTTTTTTCAAATATTCGATACTTTATACTCTGTCAATGTTACCAATGTATAATATGCAAATTGGTGATTTAAGGAGGATCTACACAGATTACATTATTTTATAAGCTTCACGCTGGATCCTGGACACTGCAAATACAGCGTGAAGCAAAGTGTGTGTGTGTCAAGTGAAGGGGCAGAGGGAACCTAGTATTAAGACACTCCGTTCTCCACTTTCGGTCGAATTTCGGATTCATTGTATGTCTCTGCACTGGACTGGAAATTTATATTATTAATATACAAACATATTTCGTCAATTTAATAAGATAAATACTAGTATAATGATGGAGGATTTTATAAAGAATTATCTATTCATACACACATACAATCCGTAGTTGCAATATAAATCACACCGAGGAAGAATATTTATTATCTTGTATTGCCACCTAAATAAACACCTTAATTTAACTTAAAAGAAAATATTACGCTAAGAATAAGTTTTTATATTACTAGGATTCCTCTATCTATATTATATCTATATATAGAGGACAGTCGTGGCGCAGGGGCACTAAGTGTGACTGTAAAACCGACCACTCGAGGTGATGAAATATTTACTTAAATTTATATTTCCATTGCTTCGCTCTGGTGTCGAGACAAAGCGCGGCGTTGAGTTCTGCCACTCAACACGCAATGCCTCCAGAATTTCGCAGAAAGTGGGGAACAGCGTGCGGGATACAGCGTGAAGCTGATACTCTAAGTTTCATCTATTTATATTTGTAGAGCGCGTGAAATGAAAATACAAACAAAAAGGTTGAACACGTCAAAAACTAATGTTTTTTGCCATAAACATACACGAATAAAGCACTTTTAAATGACATGGGACAAATGCTTTAACTATAATGTATTTATGACGTAATTAACATCACTGCATAAGATATATTAACAATTTTATGTCTTCCCATCGACATGAACATAAATGTTCATAACTGATTCTTAAATTTCGAATTTAACAATAAGTATAAAATTTCAGGCAATAACCTCCGATAACAATATAGGTAATAACAAAAATAAAAAAAAAATAATAATAAGGCCAGTAGCGGCGCAGGGGCACAAGTGTGTGACTGTAAACGCTATAGGTTATGATTCGATCTCCACTCCACTCGAGGAAATTAAATATTTATTTAAATGTATATTTTCATTTTCTTCTCTCTGGTGCCGAGGGAAAAAGCGCGGCGTTGAGTTTTGCCACTCAACACGCAATGCCTTCAGGATTTGGCAGAAAGTGGGGGGAACGGAGTGCCTTATGACATTAGGTTCCTTTTGTCTACCCTGCTGTGTGCGTGATTTTTTTTATTTATTAAATAACATACAAAAATGATCGAATCTCGGCTCACGATATCGATTTACCCAATACATTGACATGCAGAAGACATTGCGCAGCCATCAAACTGACCACACCGCTGTTACCACATACAAAATGTTAATATTGTTTAATTACCAAAACCTTATCCCAAAGACATCAATCACGATGTGTGAACTGCTGCTTGCATAAGTAAAAGTGTGTGGTCGTTCTCTAATCTAATTGATTAAATATATATCTATATATAAATAGGAACGTGTGTATGTATTAT
>DWAN01005896.1:0-10877 GCA_018230445.1 Heliconius hewitsoni | reverse complement strand
CCACAACCAGTCGATTTTACAGTCACACCTCGTGCCGCTGCGCCACGACTGGCCTCAAACCCTATAAATATATTATATATATTCTTAGCCATCTCTCTAGTGTCTCTACAAAACTAGAAAAAAAAACGGAGTGTATTAACACTACCTTTTCACGACATTTTCTTTGCCTTTCCTTGCCTTTGATATTAAGATGCTATCATAAACATAATACAAAATGAACGCTAATTTCCCGCCGTCTCGTACAAAGAGGGGTATGCTTAACATAAAGTTGTCATAATATTTACACCCGTCCCAGCCAACGTGTGCCAAATTTGTCCGATCTTGGTGTGATAAGAGATGAAAAACGAAAATATGATTGTATGTAATATTATATACGTGCATGGGTGAAATTTATACCATTTAATAGTTAATTGTGATTTTAGTTCATAATAAAGACGTAGGGTCAGTTAAAGCCAGTATGACTGTAAACGGTTGCGTGTTCGATTGCCATTTGAGGGAATTAAATATTTTATCCTTACATTTCCTCTCTTTGGTAAAAAATTTGGCGTTGTGTTCCACCACTCAACACGCAATGCCTCGAAAGTGGGGAATGGAAGTGTCTTAATGGGAATGGAGTGTCTTAACACTAGATTTTCAGGTACCCTCTGCCTACCCTGCTTTGTTCTGAATACGGTGTTGGGCTAAAATAAAGATTTTACAATTTTGATTGCAGAACAAAATATGAATAGGTAGGTTGATGTCACTGTATTTAAGAGGACGACGTTTGATTTTGTTTCCTATTAATGATTATATTAAGACCCAGTGTCTTTCTGGATGCAAAAAAAAACCGGCACGGTTCCCGGATGTATTCGATAGTAGAATGTATTGGATGGTAGATTAGTCGAAGGAAGTCTTGTATTTAAATATTGTGAATATATATAATATAAAAGTTCAAGTATAAATAAAATTAAAGTGTGTGTAAGAATTCTGCCTTCTCTACTACCCCATGTAATACTGAAGATATACAAAAAAATAATCTTAATTCGACATTTCTATTAATTCATTTACACTCAACTTGGCTTCTTTCGCAACTTTTAAAAAAACATTTGAGTTTTATTGCAAGTCCTTACGTTCGGCCTCGTCTCGCTTGATTGATTATGCAGAGTGCTGGGAGGCGCTAAGTGACGGCGAGGTTTGGAGTGACAACTGATTTTTTACTTTTGCTTACTTTTTTAAGTTTCTTTTAAACCTTTTGCTGTGTTAAAATATATTTGAAAAATCAGTTTCGTTCAGCGCAGGGAACGTAGTGTTAAAAGACTCCCCATACTTCGTTCAATTTTCAAAACATTGACTGTTGATTAAAGGAGCTGAATACCGCAATTTGTCTACTAAGACATGGGGTACAAAAACAATTTATTGAAGCCACAACCGTCACTGCGGCGTTGAGTTCCAGCACTCTGCACGTAATATCTTGAAATTTGAGGGACTAGTTCGGAACAGAGTGTCTTAACACTAGATTCTCTCTGCTTATCCTGCTATACACGAGACAAAGCATGAAGCTTAACATTTATAAAATATTTCCTACCGATATTTAATAACCATATCAAAGAAATTGTTAGAGCACCTATAAAACGAAACGAATAATTTCTTTATAAATTATTGCACCGAGAATTGAACTGATATACTTGAGGGGCGGTGATTTATTGGGTCATAAAGTATTATAATTAAAAGGCGGGGTGAAACTACACGGGGGCCGCGGTGGGAACTATTAGGTACGTCTGCTGAAGGCTGAATGCAATGAAGGTTATTCATTTTGTTTTGTTTTTTTTGTTATTTTCGTATTAATATTTGATTTGTGATTGAGATGTAGTTTGGACGTGTGGATGTGGATGCGATTTTTTTTATTTACTTTTTTTCTAATATGATTTTCTTGATTGTTAAACGGATAAATATATAGTCAGGAATTGATCTAGCACTTAAGACATTTTATGGATCACTAATATTTCTAAACTGTTCTATATAATTTATTATATTTTTATGTCATGCTTAAAACTTTTTATTTATACAATTTTTTATAACAAGAGTGTGACACGGTACGTTGTGGGTTTGAATCCGGCTCGAGGAAATTAAATATTGAATATTTTCATTTCCTCGCTCTCTGGTCACGAAGCAAAGCGCGGCGTTAAATTCCGCCACTCAACACTTCATGCCTTCAGAATTCTCGGAAAAGTGATGAGTTAATGAAGATGGAGTGTTTATCAATAGGTTCCCAGGTTCCCCCTGCCACACTGACAAACAAACTATAGTAACCACGACTTGCTTTAACTCGTATTTTTCACGCAAACATCAAACATAAATTTTAATTACATAGTAGTCTACAGTATAGCGTGGTGTCCTCCTCACCATAAACTCCCCACCACCACTATGTGGAAGTAGAAGTAGACGTCTAGTGACAAACGCTCTTTATTAAAGTCAAAACATATAACGGGGCTGGCGTAAATCATCCTCCCCCTACTCCACGACGCGACTCGCCACTCACTAATTTCTGGTATTGTCCAAGTTTAAGCGTTGATGAAATTTTTGAGTTGGTTTTTTTTTGGGTTGGATTTTCTTTTATGTTAAGTTTCGATTTGGTTTTGTTTCTTGTTCTTTCGATATTATAAGAAAAGAAAATTGATTGTAATATTTTGTAGGGTATATAAGATGGATGCATTTTGCACTTTGACAAGTGAAACTTTATAAAATTTCATAAAACGATAAATTAGACATGTTTGTATCTATCTGGAATTGTTGGGATTGGATATTTGAGTATGATCTTACTAATGTAATAGTAATTTTTTTTACTTGTTTCTCGGAGACGTTATATCGAGATTATCCTTTTAGATTTAACTCAGCCATATTCTTACGTAGTGAACAATATGAGTTTCATCAACATTGCTTTAATAGTTTCTGAGACATGAGTATTCACGATTTTTTCGAGGGGATATATCGTATATACGTATTTATCTGAGTAATCGACTAGTTAGTCGAAAATTGAGTGTAAAATGACTTTTTATAAATCTTAAAATGACCACGTTATGTAAATTGAACCCGCAATAATCAAATGTATAAAAATAATTCAACTGCGTC
The DNA here is from genome assembly GCA_018230445.1 of Heliconius hewitsoni. Lineage (NCBI taxonomy): Eukaryota > Metazoa > Arthropoda > Insecta > Lepidoptera > Nymphalidae > Heliconius > Heliconius hewitsoni. Next base: position 7,769 of record DWAN01005896.1, on the reverse strand, counting down.
TCTATGGCTTCCGGTACAACAAATAACAAAATTATACTTTACAAATAACGAGATTCTTTTCTACTAGCGAATGCGCTGTATGTCAGTTTAAAGGTCATATCAAAGAAATTATACAAAAAAAATGTAACAGCTTTTATTTCCAAACGTCGAGAACAGTGTTTGTATTTGTTTAACCTTAAACATATAATAATCCTATATCACGAAATAAGAGGATAATGTTATTTTTATATATGTTTAATTATTAAGCACCTTCGGGGGTTGAAAAACCGTTCCTTTGAAGAAAAAGAAAAAAGATTTCCAGGGATACAATAGATGTATTTAGCAATTATTTAATACGTTTGAATTCGCATCTCCATTGATCCCAGCCCGGGGCAGGTGAGTCTAACGAGGGCGTGTACTCCATTAACCGTCCCTATTATCGGTCTTAAAGCGTATTCGACGAATTAAAATATCACAGATATTTGCAGCTAAAATTAAATTCTGTCACGAACGCCACAACAAATCATATTTATTTACACCTAAAAATACCTCGGGGTGGCCATTACGTCGCACAAAACGCGGACTGTGCGGACCGTTCAGGAGATTAGGCAAGGAGAGACATTAAAGTTAAATTATTTATTTAGGCCCCACCAGCTAGATTACATTACTCCATACACATAAATAACGAAAACAATAAGAGCTATTCTAATAAATTATCTTTTTATTGCCGGATTGTGAAAATTTTAGACACTTATCCGGGGTGGGGAGGTGACGCGGGAGGGTTTTGTCCCAATTATTTATGACGGTTGAGACGCGGGGGATTTCGAATTCGTCGGCGCGTCTGTCGCTCCTTTTCTTGTACAGTCCTTTTTTTAATTAAAACTTTCGTATAGGTTAATTAATGGCCGCATAATAATAGATATCTTTATTCGGTGCCTTTCGACGACTAAGATACGCATTATATACGAGATTTATAGGCGAAGTAGTTCCGTTAAGATTAAACTGTGGTGATAAATTCATGGTTCTTTTGTTAAATTTTTCATTTACATAGCTATCTTATTACATCAAAATAAGGGTGAATTTTATGTTTTATCACAACGACGTCGCCGAGAGATGGTCGTTAATATAAATTATATATTCTTTTCACTGTCATTTAATACATATGAAATGATTAAATTTCACACAGCTATATACATTGTGAAGGTTCCATTGTTAAGTATTAGTACGTAAAAATAAGGAAACCTAATACAATATATATAGCAAAATTTTGTAAGCAAGTAGCACGAGCACGTATGTAGGTACCTCTGAAAACAGTATATCACATCTTTCTATATAACCCAAAGGGAGACCGCAAATAAAGCAACAAAAAGGCATTCCACAACCGATAACCTAGTCCGCTGCTAGTAAACACGGCTCAATGAATCAAACACTGTACTGCAATACAACCGACGTGTCCTATTGTTCCTTTCGCCACAAATCAATCAGGGGCCAACATAAAAAAAAAGTAGAAAAAATCGAAACGAAGCACTAAATGTCCTTCAAACCAATACGGCACAAGAATACCTCGCTATGAATAATCTAATAAATAATCTTTTGAAACGTAATTTATTGGTCGAGCATTACCGGACGGAAGGCTTCAAAGAAAGGGAGGTGTGAAGCTCGCCTCGGGTGGGAGGGAGAGGGAATTAATGTCGTCCGTCATAAATAACGTCGGGCAAAAACAATGGACAATGGCTTGTGCTGAGATACGTCTTCTTTAGTCTCCCCCCTTTAGGGTGGAAGGACTGTCCCGACTAAACGCGTGCGCAACGTACTAATACTGTATATTTTTTAGGTGGATTATAATTTTTGGATGATTCGTAAATATGTAGCAAACGTTGTGTATATGTACGACATGTTTTAAAAAATCTTGTAAAATATTACCATGAAAATACTTTTTAGATAAACAAATGAATTTAAACGCGCCGCTTGTGGGTTCGATTTCTAACAGCAATAAATTATTTTCCTTTGATAGCTCTGGTAACAAGTCAAAGCATGCTTAAATTGAATACCTGGAAAATTTTATGTAATTAGGGAACGGAGTGTCTTAACACTCGGCACCCTACCTACTCTGCTGTATGCGGTATATAGAGTGAAACTAAAAAATATGCTACATAATAATATTGAGTTGTGATAGCATTCCTTGATTACAATAAAATTTTCTACTATGCTTCGATAGCACAAATTAATAAAAAATGTTATCACATAAAAAAAGAATATAAACCAAAAGGAACACCCAAATCGTTAATTAAATTAACAAAGAACAAAACAATTTACAATCTAAACTAAAATAATCAATATTCATTCATGAATATCCCTACAAGAGCTGCGTCTGCGCACGTCAAACGCAATTAAAGTACCCGCGGCTAATTGACTTCTCATGTACCACCTACCATTTTGTTTTAATCACTTAGTAGCTAGCTTCTTTTTTTTTACAAATTGTAAACTAAATTGTTTTACTACCGTTTGTATTATTTTGTTCCGATAATAGTTTAATAAGTATGTAATTGGAATTAAAACAATCACATAGGCAAAAGGGTGTAAAGTCTGTCTAATTTTAGAGACATTGCGTATTCAGTGGAGGAATTTAACGCCGCGCTTTGATTACCAGAGCGAAAAATGAAAATAAAAGAATAGATAATTAATAAAATTGATTACATAGACTTTTATCATGTTCTCACTTAAACACATAATTACTAAAAGATTGGTTCGCTTCGTATATTAAACTCAGATTGGCAGGAGGATCCATTGTATGTTGAATGGTGGAACTCAACGCCGCACTTTGACTCGCTATCAGAGCGAGGAAATTAAAATGAAAATATTAAAATAAAAATTTCCTGGTGGAGGAATTGAACTCACAACATCATAAGCTTGAGTCCTTGCGAAACAACTGGTGTTACTATTTTTTATAACCAACAGAAATCCTCTTAAAGCCGGAATGTCGGGCGCACGGGGCAATATTTTGAATCGTCACGTTTCCCAAGTCGTAAAAACTAAATGTGATCTGACCTAATATTTGTTGTGGATGTTAAATATTTAATTTTATAGCGCGACAGACTATTTTTTATAGCCGTGCTCTTCCTTGTTTATGTACTGTTGAATAATCTGTATTTGGAGTTTTAATTTTGATTGCGACCAGTAGGACAAATTGTGGCGCAGGGAGACAAGCGTGGAGCTGTAAACGTTACAGTTTGTGGGTATGATTCCCTAACAAGGCAAAGTGCGGCATTGAGTTCCGCCACTAAGCACGCAATGCCTCCAATAGGCGAAAAAGTAGGGAAAATAACGCCTTAATGGGAACGAAATGTCTTATTACTAGGCCCCCAGGTTAGCTCTACCTGCCCTTCTATGTGCGAGATACAGCGTGAAGCTTATAAAATATAAATTGTCAAAAGTTATAATGTATAAAGAGATATTATATCCGCTCCCATTAAATTTCAATATAATATGTTCGCTATGGACTAACCGAAGTGTTTACTCCTGCATCGTGTCTAGCTCATCCAGTTTACTATCAGAGTCACTTCAAACGATTCAGAAATAGAAATTTTAGTGTTATTATTTAGTGATAATATAAATGTGCAATTTAGCAACTAAGTTTGTACCTGTCATATTATATGATTTGAACAGCTGTATTTTGTTTTTGATTGTCTATGAGCGTCTTAGAGCTGTTGTAACAATGTATTTAACATTATACTTCCTTGGTTTGCGTGGATTTTATAACGTAAAAAGAAAAATCCTGATCCCGGTCCTTCGAATATTTCGAGAAACTCTCTTGGTGATCCACGTCTAGTAATTTCTTCTGTGCGTTGCTTAGTAACAGTAACTATAAATAAGGTAAAAGTGGAGTAAGTAAAGCTAGCACCAAAGATATTAGATATCTAAAATCGGTAACTTTTTCACAAAAAAAATTAAGATTCTACTAAAACAAAATAACAGTATAACAAGTCACTGTAATAAAACCGTCCGAAATACACTAAAACGTCAGTAATTCCTTTCCACTTGCACATTACACAATTTCCGAAAACTAGAGCCTGCACCAGAATCACCTCATATGCTATTTGTAGGAATCTTTAAAGCACGTCGATTCGAGGGCTCGCCTCTTAAAGCTGTCATTTTAACCAGCTGCTAATGTCAGGGGTGACTGGCGCGTCGCCAACGCTCCTCCAGTATTGGACGTTTCTTAATTTATGAAGACTGGTACGCTTCGATTGTGTTGGCAGATCTAACATTGTTAACGAATAAAATGATTGCGAACTTTAAATTTGTGATTGGATTTGTTTTATGAGATTTCTGGACTATGCCAATATTTTGAAATATCTTTTTCTATATATTTTTTTATTTTGTTGACTGGAAACACGATAGTAGACAAAACATTATTTTACACAACGTTATTACAAACATTAGGTGGGAAACGAAGTGTCTGAACACTAGGTTACTCTAGCCTACTTTTCTATGCTGGAAGAAGCATGAAGCTGCTATTCTAGGTACATTGAACCCCCCCACTATCTAATACATCCTCACCCAATTTCAAATAGTGTTTATTATTGAAATAAATTATGCACCCGCTGAGTGACAGCCAGTTTGGGTATTTATGCAAGATACGCTGCACATTTTCAGTACATTTCATTTTCCATCATCAGCATCCGTTTAAATTTAACACCTGGGCTTCTTCAATCGTCAGTTCATTTATCTCATCTTAGAATGATAGAGTTGCTGTTGTTGCATTATTCGTATACATAATAAAATAAGGAGCCTCTATATTTTTTTATATTATATTACATATTTATATTACATATTACAAAATGTTGTTTTGTTTGTATTTTATTTCATGTTCAATTTAATTTCTCAATGGTTTTGGAGATTTAACCCAATAATAAATATCTCTGTTCTCAATTCTATTATATGTACGTGGTCCCCACCACGTCCACGATGTCCACGATGCCCACAATGTCCTCATGCTTTTACGCTACTTTCTTCTAGTGAGATGGAGAGATCATAGAAACATGACGTTTGGAAATGATATGAACATGATCATCGATATTGTGTTCTCAAAAGTCAACCAAGGATTCCTCCTGCCTCACTCACCACTTACCCTGGCCTCAAATAAAATAAGTCAATATTTTTTTATTATAATATTTCGATTAATTCCACAAATACACAGACAACTGACCTAAAATTAATCAAGGTTTATATATATGCGTGTGAGTATATTTAGAACGACATAAAACAAGATTTCTGTCATAAAACGAAATATATTATAATACTTTATTCTTCATAAGAGTGGCGCAGTGGGTGGAGGGCACAATAAATACGACGGAGACGACGAAACGTCCGTATTTTTATAACTTTTTCAAATTTATTTAAAAACTCTTAATCAGAGACTAATGGGCAATAAAATGTGAGAAATGAATGTGACGAATTATTACTTCTCTAGAATTAGACCACGAAATGTGCTCAATGTTAGAATGTTGTATCATTGTTAGAATACTTGTTTGTTGACGCCGTCGTGGCGCAGTGGGGCGTGGTGAAAACGGTGGTTGTGGGTTCTATTTTTCAATTCTTTTTACTAAAACAAACTCAAGCGTCCCAAAATTCAGCAGAAAGCAAAAATAGAAGTGTTTAACATTAAGTAACATTTGGTTACGCACTGAAGGAATTTATTTTAATCTAGATATAAAATAAATAGCCCTATTAATCATTTTTATATAATTAAATTTATGTTTATAAAATCAGATGTAAAAGTTGATTTAAAATGCCCATTTCAACAAAACTATTAACGCGACAAAGTTATGATGGAAGTCATTTGCATATAAATTATAGCTAAAATAAGGCATCAACCAGGTTTCTTATGGATTAAGAAAAAAAATATTATAATATATATTTTATTAATATTGTAAAATTTTGAATAAATTAAAATTATAAAAATATAATTGAAAAGAGCTGATGTCATTACTTTAAAGCGTGCAGTTGTTATAGCGAACTTGCAATGCGCCATAGTGAAATTTCTCATATTTTTTTAGCTTCACGCTGTATCCCGCAAATAATACCTTACAGTACAGAGGAACCTGTTAAGATACTCCTACATGAAACGCTTAATTTTCGGAACATTGTTTTAAGTGGTATAATAAAAAAAAACTTCAATAAAAAAAATATCGCTAGTGCCAGCCAAATGAAAAGGGGATTACCGAGCGAATTTAAAATGTTATAATGTTTTTTCCTTTTGTTATTTAGTTATTTAGCTAAAAATTGTGTTCTAACGCTAGGCACCCTGCGAAAAACAATATAACCATAAAAATATAAAAGTGACTGAGAAATAGAAAAAATATTGTGATATTGTCTCTTTGCTTTTCTCCCAAAAACTATAGAAAGCACTACAAAAAAATAAGAATACAACATACCAATAAAAGATTTACCTCAAAAACCCAGAAAAAATGTAAATTGCTCATCAGAGCGACACTGAGTGATGAGCGGACGGTGCGTGGGCGTCGATATTATATAGACTTGCCAAACAGAACCCGTAGTATTCGTCATGTCGTGACAAGTTTATGACTAGTTACCGTTTCATAATGTTATAGCGTCCGTGTTTAGGAGATACGGTTGAAATGTTATAGATTAATGTTATTTTTGGGCTACTTTTTTAAATGCTACTAAAAAAATTAGTATTACAATATAAGTATATATGTATATTCAGATATTTTTCTTGTCTGTGGTATTTCTTACTACAGCGAGTTAATAAAAATAATGTATACCCCAGAATGGGAATCCACAACAGTCAAATAAACTATACAGTACCATTATTCTTGCTTATAACCCTAAATATAATAGATAAAACACCTTACGAAGTGAAGTTATATTTAAAATCTCAATAGTCCCACGGGTACAGTATTACAAACCTATCGTGCAAAGTTAGCGTAGAAGGAAGTTCGTTTAGTTCGTACAGAGCCTCACTTAAGCGGTCTACAGCGTCATATTACATGCAGTTTATTGTGGTATTCGCAAAAAGTTGGAAACTGGCTTTGTACTATCTTGAAAGTGCGTTTTTTTTGGCAGTATCTCGCGTGTTGCACGTAGACGGGGGATACTTAGTGTTGAGACACTCCGTCCCCAACTTAATACGTAATAAAGAGACATTATATTCGGATTTTTATTTTCTGACCAATTTACGTGCAATTTCCAGAAAAGAAATGCCGCGCTTTTTGTTTTGGTTGTGGATTCAATTCTAAGGAATTAAATCTATTACTATCGTGTATCACACAGGTCACATACTATTCAGTTGCGCTTGGATCGCCTTATATTAAACTTAGGTATTGTAATAATTTCTTTTTAAATCATCACTTATTGAATCATGTTTACGTTAAGTGAAAATCGAACTGATATCCCAGAAACCCAGAAAACTAAATCAAAACCCAATCTTTTCCTTATAAGTTACAACGTAGGTGTTCGAAAACGTATACACCGTTGTATACGTAAATAACTGTCAATTGACCATATAATGGGATTGACTCACTTGTCACCTTGATGTTAATTTGTATTTTTGTTCCACTGATTCATTTTTTAAATGATACCTTGATTTATTCATTTGGCAAAGATAGCATAAGGTAACTTATTGGTGCAATGTTTCTAATTTATGTGAAAATTGAAGAATATATTGGTTGAACACTTGGTATTCTTTTTCTATCGTCTATATGCGAAAGTTCGAGGCCAGTCGTGGCGCAGTGGCACGAAGTGTGACTGTAAAACCGACTGGTTGT
>DWAN01005895.1:0-10879 GCA_018230445.1 Heliconius hewitsoni | reverse complement strand
ATAAAATACAAAATATACGCGATTAATCCGGTTAAAATAGTTTCATTTACAATATTTTATTCATTTCATGTGGCGTACAAGAAATGTAAAATTAGATGAGCACCACCGTTTTCGTTACTCATCTAACAATAAATCCTTAAATTATTGGGAAAATTGAATTGCCAGCAAGATGTTTGCATTCTATAGTACAAAAATAATTTCGTCATTAATAAGTTCAATAACGATAAGACTATCTGTGATATTGGAAAAAATAGCATCTTTAATATAATTAATATGAATATAACAGCTGTGCTGAGCTGTGGTGTACAGCTCTCCCTTCCGTCCGCAACACAATCAGGACGCGAATGGGAAGCGAGAGAGACGGCGTCCTCGGTTGCCTCCGTTGTACGCCCTTAACAAAGATTACACGATACAGATACATAAATGTATGATAAATGTTTAATATATAAAATCTGAGGCCGTCGTGTCGCAAGTGCACAAACGTGAGACTGTATAAACGACGATTTCGGATTCAATTTGTCTCGCTCTGATAATACCTCGAAAATTCGACGGAAAGTGGGGAACGGAAATGTCTTAGTGAAAACGTAGTGTGTTAAGACTAGGTTCGCAGGTTCAATCTTCTTAACCTGCTATATGCTGTACGAATCTAAAAAAATGTTAATTGCGATTACCGCACATACAAATAGTCAATTATTAATTTGCCGTCAATTGCAATTCATTTTTTCCTAATGCTGCTGCCTACCAAACATCAGATACAAACGATAATGAAAAAATTATTCATATACCATAAATTTTAATACACATTTACTCTGTGACCAGTCAGCCTGTCCCGGTACGCACGCACCGCGCGCCCTCCTCACCGTCTGGGACACTTTATTGTACGCAAATGAAATATCGACATTGCCCAATGTCGACTGTTCTATTAACTTCGTCTCTTGAGGACAACATCTACTTCAATGGAGTGTATGGTTTAAAATGATTGTATTGCTATTTAAATAACTTTGTACAGTTTTTTTTATAATATTCATAGATATCCCAGGGCCTCCAGACCTACATCATTTTAGCAAAGCTGAAATTTTGAGGATTAATAATCTAATATGTCCTTAAGACTGTATGCGTACTTACAAATTTGAAAGTGGGTCTCTTACAGAGTTAGCGCCAACTTAAGGAACACGCTCACCTACGTTAAAGTAGAAACGCTCGTATTTAAATATGTTTTTAATAATAATGTAAAAAATATATATTTACTGTTACCAGACCCTTTACGTGGGCCTTTGCTCCTGCAAGACGTGCCTAAAGGTTGTTAAAATACCGGGCAAACTACGCTATACGAGCAAGCAATTTTACATATATTATTTACGAGCTATTTCAAGATCCTTTAAAAGCACCCAGACCAATCTGATGGCTCAATCGTCCTCTCAGACAGAGATGTACTTTTATTTGGAACTACTTCTAAAAGGGGCACTTTCGAGTTAGTGAGTACGCATACTGTCTTAACTACATATAAGACTAATAGTACTCAAAATTTCAGCTTTGCTAAAATGACGTAGATCTTAGGGCCCTGGTATCTTGGGCTACTACATTCTCTACGTGTGTACAATGTATACATGTCTTAATATATGTCAAATTTATAATATCGAAATCCAGTAGTTTCATCTGTGCATTTTCTATCAGTCATTAGTTATAAACATAACTATTTATATCAATTTAGTTATAATAATCTACAACATACCACTTTATATGTATAATTTTTAAGAATGAGTCTAATTTTTAAACATTAAGGTATATATCATATTACTCCTGCGTCTGGGAAACATACATCCAAATAAGAGGCACGCATTAAAAGCTCCATTTAGTTCTGCTGTTCTCAGGACGTCCTCGCGACCTTGGTATCCTTGACTACGGGCCCTTGACCCGACCTAACCTCTAATAAATCTTGTTATAATATAGTAGTAGGTAAACATTGTGTGGACATCCTTTTTTCATATTTATTTATACTTATTTCGTTATATTTTCACGTTTATCCCGTATTTGACGGGATAGGCATTTAAAACCTAAGGTGAACACTCTAATATTAGCTATTCAACTCAATTTGTGACATTGAGAGTTGGATGGCGGAAAGCTTCTATTAAATACATATATTTTAAACATTATATAATATATAGACACAGACACTGGCCAACTGCGTGACAGCTGTGTATTTCAATTAACTAAATAAATTTAAAACGAATATAAATAAAATCAGTTTCACACTGTATCCCGCACAAAGCAGGGTAGGCAGAGGGTACCTAGTGTTAAGACAATCAGTTCTCTACTTTTCCCTCTTAATTTTGGAGGCATTGCGTGTTGAGTGGCGGAACTCAACGCCGCGCTTTTCCTTGACACCAGAACAAAGAAATGGATTTATGAATTTAAATAAATTTTTCGTTTCTTCTAGTTGGGATCAAACCCACAACCATTCGTACTTACAGTCACACTTTGTGCCCCTATAAATAATAATATAATGAATATATTATTAACAATGAAATTTCAAATTTCTTGTTAAAAAAAATCATACGTACTTAATTTATTTTATATAATTAAAAGTTTTTGTAGTCCCTCCGATATTCAAAATTATTTGGTCAAAGAAAGTTTATATAGTTATAAAAGTCCAAAAAATATATAATTATCCAATCAACGCAAAAAAAAACTTTGTATATTAATAGACCCTTGGACATTTTCGCCAAATTGATAATGCTTTTATTTTGGTAAAATGACTAAACGATTGTTATAATTGTGATGATTGACATCACCAATCATTTATGGTACTTCACTGGGGTAGTCAGAGGGCATGGGAACCTAATGTTAAGACAATCCGTTCGCATTAAGACACTTCCGTTTCCCACTTTCTGCAATTATGGAAGCATTGCGTTTTGATTGACAGAATTAAACCAGAAGAAAGAACCAGTTACCAGAACGAGAAAATGAAAATATTAAAAATTTCATTTCCTTGAGTGGGAATCGAATCCACAACCTGTCGCGCTTACAGTTCCGTCTGTGCCCCTGCATCACGACTGGCCTCAAGTGACTTAGTACCTCCACCATCTAAACGTGACGGATGTCTGCAGGTATTGAAAAAAGCACTTTTCTATACATAAACTAGATCTGCACAGTTTATAACATTCTTGTGATGATATCATGGTCTACGTACGGTTGTGCCAATTAGTGCATGTAATTGCACAGTGATTTATTCTATTAACAGAGCAGTCAGTAGTATTGTGTTACATGTATGTAAATTAAAAAATCAGCTTCACGCTGTATCCCACACACAGCAGGGTAGGCAGAGGGAACCTAGTGGTAATACACTCCGTTCCCCTCTTTTCGCCGAATTCTGGCAGTGCGTGCTGAGTGGTGGAACATTGACACCTTGAATGAATTTAAATATATATTTCATTTCCTCGAGTGGGGATCGAATTCACAACCAGTCGCGTTTACAGTCACACTTTGTGCCCTCGTGCCACGACTGGATTCAACATACATGTATGTTAAACTCATAATACTCATCTCTCAGTTTCCCCGGACTGGTTCTTGTAAATAATGCCATATATGTTTATATATGTATGTATCTTACCATCGATGTCTTTTTTAGGGTTCCGTCAATCTGTCAAGTCCATTTATCTCGAGATTAACTATTTCAACTATGGCTATTTACTTTAGATTTAGATTTATCCCTTGCAGCCGAGAAAAAATCAAGTCTTTAAATTTTCGCAATCGAAAGATACGAGCATTCATGCATCGATTTCGATACTTTGTGTGAAATTGACTTCGTAATCAGAACTTGTAGAGTACTTCCCGTGAACCTGCTGTTATAAAATTTGGCAAGAAATGAGAACAATACAAATAAAAGAAAAAAAAATTGAAACATGAAAGTTAATACATTTTTCATAGATAAAAAATAATAAGAAAATGTTATTTTGTTGTTTATTTCATTCAAAATGAGTGCATACGAGCGACTCAACGTTTATAAGTTGTACTTTCCGTTGAGCTACAATCCTGAAATTGGTACGAAACCTTCCGTGGGAGAGTCCGACTCGCATTGAACCGTTTTTTTTTAATTTTTTCTGTCTGTCTGTCTGTCTGGGTATATAAAACCTAAAAATAACATGTTTAGTTAGACACATATCGAATAATCACATTTAGACAGTATAGTATTATAATAACCGTCTTTAAAAACGTTAAAAATATAGTGATGGAAAGTTATCACTTATGCTGTTATCAATGGTTAATTTCATGGTCACCTTTAAGTATTTTTGTGTAAATAGATATTTAAACCAAGGAGAACGGAGTGTCTCTTCACTAGATTCTCTTTAACTTCGGTGGCGTTGAGTTCCGCTACTAAACACACAATGTCACAAAATTTAAAAGGAAAGTGGAAGCGTGGTGTTTTAACAAATAGTTCTCGTTGTCTTCTATGCTATAAGAAAAATACAGCGAGAAATAAAAAATTATAACAGCTTTATATACCTACACTAAGCTAACTAAAATCATTAATATTTCAAATAGGAAATAATAAGAAATGTTTTGTGAAGTTTAAAAATACTGAGTTTTTATGTAGTTACCAGAATAGAGGTAAAGTAAAGGAAAAATACGGATATATGACACATGCTACGACGCTCGACGAATGCTTAGTTAATTTGAACGATGGGAATTAGGGTAGGGTTGTAGGGAGTGTTTAAGCGATATGATGAGCAGGTTTTGTATATTGTAGTGACAAATTATCCTTTCCTCTTCTTTTTTTATAGCTGGGTAGGTAGAGAGAACTTGGGAACCTAGTGTTAACCTTATTTTCATTTCTTCGTTCTGATTATGGCAATGCGCGGCCTTGTTTCGCCATTCAACACGCAATGCCTCCAGAATTCGGTGGATAATGGGAAACAGAGTGTCTTAACACTAGGTTCCGTCAAATTTACCCCAACTGTTATATACGGAATATAGTGCGAAGCTTAAAAAAATATATTAAAAATAATAAACGCGATTAGCTCTCGCTACTGTCACAACCTAAACATTCGGACGTTGCGTTTAAAACAAAAGAAATCGTTTAACCCACATAGCGTGGACTGGTGATGAGTGAAACTACTTAAATATAGTTTGGACTGGAACTTCTATAATGCTATAGTCTAATGGGATGTACGAAACAAAAGTGCATCTTTATTAATTTCAATTTATAATTTTGTATAAGCAAAACTTACGTCGAGTCGACTCTTTAACAGTTATTATAATATATAACAAATTTCGAGACAATAACCAATAAAGTAAAGGCCGTCGTGAGGCATACGCGCGTGGCTGTAAACGCGAAGGTTGTGGGTTCGATTTCCATTCGGGGGAATAATTAATATTTATGAATATTTTCATTCCTTCTTCACTCTGGTACTCTGGTACTCTGGTACGGAGTAATTCGGCGGAAAGTAGGTGACAAAGTGTCTTAACACTAGGTTTCCTTTGCCTAGTCCGCTATATGCGAGACACAGCATGAAGCTATAAAAAATTGAACGGTTAATCAAAATATTCGGTCATATTGTCATAATAATCGATCGTCATATTTTTATATGTTTATAGAGGCCAGTCGTGGCGTGACTGTAAACACAACTGGTTGTGGGTTTGATTCCCACTCGTAAAGATGAAATATTTACGTCATCTTTTCGAGTGGGAATCAATTTATATTTCCATTTCTTCGTTCTGGTGTAGAGAGAGCAAAGCGCGACATTGAGTTCTGTCACTCAGCACGCAATGCCTCCAGATTTCGGCGCAAAGTGGGGAACGGAGTGTCTTAACACTAAGTTTCCTCTGCCTACCCTGCTGTGTGGAGGATACAGCTTGAATTATTGTCAATTTACATTTTGTTTCAATTTTACTCTCATTTTACGATGCTAAATAAAGATTAACGGGCGTATTGAAATCGAATATTTCTTAAAATTTCGCGCCTCTTGTGTCTTCAAGAGGATATTGTGCACTTGGACTTTTGTCCAAATTGGACGTAGGCTGAACGAATTGCTAAATGGTCAAAGCGCATTGACTGTTTCAAGAGTTTTGGGTTTAAGTCCTGGTATGTTTTTATATATGTTTTACGTATTTTTTCGTGTTACGAGGCAGAACGCTGCGCCTATTGTCCAGACACTTTCTCTTTAAAATATTTATATACGTTTCTAAACATTTTACATATCTATGTATGTGGAAAACACGAAGATAAAATTCGTTTTCATTGTAAAACCATAAAAAGGTATGCATTCCATATTTTCCTTTGTGAAATTTCCGTATAATTGATAAAAATCATATGGTAATTTATATGGGGGCTAGAACTATTCGACATACTTTCATTTTATGGTGCAACACAATTCTTGATAGTTTAATGCATGTCAACTTACTTTATTATAGTACATACATATCTCTAATAAATAAATTTTTCGCTTTACGCAATTTTTCACATTTTAAATGAAACTCTTTAAGTGAATTAATGGTGTATATTTGATATTATACATTTATGGAAACCTGAAGTTTGGAACACTTTGTATTTGTAATTATCTATGGTACGGGTAGACTGTAGTGACATTCGTCTGTTTGTCTGTTGACACAATTACTATATCAGCGTCACGCTGTATCCCGCATGTAGCAGAATAGAAGAAGGCTAGTGTTCAGATACTCCGCTGGGGCAAAGAAGGGGCAAAGAAATGTCCTGTCGCGGCACACACTTGAGACCCTGTGCCATGACTGGTCTCGATTTTATATCAAACCAATTAATTATATTAATTGGTTTGATATAATAATCGAGATCGAATTAAGAAAGGAACGTGACGAATGAAAGGAATAAGAAATCGTTAGCGTTGGCTTGATGTATATAAATGAATGACTTTTTTTATGTATATTTACAAAATCAAGAATATATAATTCTTGATTTTGTAAATATACTGAAATTTTCTCTAAATATATTTATATCTATATCAATTCCGTTGATCGCGTTATTAAAAAAAATTAAATACATCAACCGTTTCAAAATTAAATCGCTTGTCAAAAAGACGTCAAAAAAAACTTTACTTAACCCTTCTTAGTAATCTGTTGCCGTTTTATGTCATTCCTTTGTACTGACCAAACAAACCCTTTGTTTTAAGCACAAAGCCTCGCTCACTTTCGCTTTCCTGGAAACACTTGAAATGACAACTGCCACCGTAAGCAAATCTACCTATGAGGTTACGCCGGTATTGTAAGCTACCGAAATATTTTTTTCCAAAAATTGACTACATTCCTTCATTTTGTTGTAAATATCATATATCGGAACTATAAAAACGAAAGTATTACCTGATGATCGGTATTACCTGATGGATTTATTATTTTTTTACTGTTATAATATAAAACACCTACACAATTAGTTATACTAAAATATTTCGTATCAAATCAATTCTAAATACAAAATTTAAAAATATATATTAAATTCTTTAATCTATTGTAATAAATAATGTGTAATCAAAATGAATACATACGGAAACAATACGTATTTAAATTTAAAATAATCCTTTATTTGTGGTAAAACCTCTAATCAGGCAACACTGTTGTGGTCACAACCATCTGTTACGTACGACATATGGCGTGCTTTTTTACGGTCTTACGATTTGTTTGTGTTGCTATCCTTTACCCACTTTTTGGTTTTAACGTAATGTTTGCATGCCCTCTCTGTTTCTCCCCGTTTTCCTTCAAGGTGCAGGGTAATTGAAATTGAACACTGCATGCGGGCGAGTGAAAGGATCAAGCCTTAGATCAATCTTTTACGATTAACGGCAGTGACATAAAATTGTTATTAATATTTTTTATCGGTTTTGTGTATTTCTCACATTATGCAGCTGAGCGTCTAGTGATAAATCACTCTGTTCTATACGTAATATTTGATTAGAGACGTAACACTAACATGTGCTAAAGGCTCCAAAGGTTTTCCAAAAGGAACCAACCATACAAGAAGTATAAATATTACCTCGACTGGATTATAAATCTAGCACCATTGCACTTAATGGCTTACGTGTCAACTGCGCCACGGCGGCGTTTATTTGATAAATTGTGTTAATTTCTTTTTCATCTTCATGCATGCAAGCGCATAGCTTAATTGGCCGGAGCATTTGGAAGGTATCCAAGAGGCGTGGGTTGATGTCTTGTTATATTTTTTTTCCACAGAATATAAATATACAAACCACATTTACATAGTATATGCAATGATGACTTAATAATTTATCTTCATTTTTTATCTCTTACACGTAATGCACTATTTTAACGTGTAGCATCTGTGTTTTTTTATTATATTCATTATTGCTTTATAACATTCAAAAATGTATCCATAATGAAGCTACTTAAGGAAGAAAGAAAAATGAAATCTGTTGTAAAACAAAAATGGCGGGATGCTTAATATGAATATACAAGAAAAATCCTTACACGAGAAAGTTTCCTATTGTTGCGCAAAATGTCTCGAAAATTGCAGCAACATTCGAGGCGTGTTGAGTGGCAGAACTCAACGTTTTTGTTCTCGTCTTACGAGATTGAAAATAATTAATTGTTGGCAACACCCATCCTCTTTCTCTATCCATTCCCACAACTCCATTTCGTTCCCATGATGGTTCCACATAATCATAAACCATGAATCATTTATACGTATAAATAATACGACATGTTTAGTCTGTTTCCTTTTATGGCTTTGATTTATTACTTTTTAATAAGTAAATTACAACTGCCGTTTACTAATTGTTGTGACAAAAGTTGAAAAATTGTTTTGGAGAAATTTATGATGAGCAGTCAGTACTATTTTAAATTTTGTTTAAAGTGTTTTTAATGTAACGTGACATTAATTTTTTTTATTATATAAAATAGGACAGTTTAAAACATTAAGGTTAATTACATATGTATGTAGGTGATGCCAATCGTGGCGCAGGGGCACAAAGTGTGATTGTAAACACGACTGGTTGTGGGTTCGCACCCCACTCGAGAAATATTTATTTAAATTTATATTTCCATTTCTTCGTTCTGGTGTCGAGGCAAAGTGCGGCGTTGAGTTCCACCATTCAACACGAAATTTCCCCTAAATTCAGCGGAAAGTTGGGAACGGAGTGTCTTAATACTAGGTTCCCTCTGCCTACCCTGCTATGCGAGATACAGCGTAAAGCTGAACCTTCCTATCTCTGGTAACAGGACAAAGCACGGCGTTGAGTTCCGCCATTTAACATGCAGTGTCCTGAAATTGGACTGGAAGTAGGGAACGCAGAGTCTTATGACAGGGATCCCTCTTCCTGTGTAAAGCTGTTTTTTAAAATACTATCGAACAATTTGAAATCAAGTCTTCTATAATAGCATTACAATTTACAGTCTTATATAGACTTTATACACTTCCAGGAACCTCGACACGGGCTAGGACCCACCTTTATTGTGTTACGGGACCAAGGCAGTTACAGCAATAAATAATAATATATATATACACATAATATTGCAAATGTCATGGCATTTTAAAGTACCTACAGGCTACCTAAGTCGTTTCAAAACTATTAAATTAATATTCCTTTGTGATGTACGATTGTTTCTTTTTAGTTTAATTTACGATCTATTAGTTGTAATAGCTTTATGTTTAATTGACTTGAGTCTTTATGTTTGTATGGGTTTGAGCTTGTACCTTTTATGTGCTTGTACCACAATAAAATAGGTCTTTTTTTATTATTTTTAGGTTTTTTATTATATATTAATTTTTACCGGCGGCTTCGTCCTCAATTTAACTGCCCAGAATAACGAAGAATAATTAGATACGTTCTTAGTTCTTCTTGACTGATCTTGAGATTGATCTTGAAAAAAAAGAAATAAAATAAAAACGATCTCAGATACGATATCAGAACGATATCAGAGTTGAGAGCCGTTCATAAATACAGGCCCAAGTGCACGGAGTAACTTTAAGCATAAATGCCTTGGGTTACATCTTCTGGGTTACATATTATTTTGATTTTCTTGCTCTGGTATAAGATAGAGCGCAGCGTTAATTTCCTCTCCTTGAAAAATGATAAATTGAGAGTCCAGTATAATGTTCAAAAATTTAAAAAAATCAAAATCGAAAACTTACACACCTTGCGTGTACAGACATACATACATATCTCACATACATTACAATTTAGATTTAACTGGACAGCAGAAACGCAACTTCGCGTCACCAAACACGAACATAGTAACAAAATTTTGCCAAATCCGCGAGACCCCACTCCTATCCTACATTTAATCCCGCGATAGGCGAGCAAGCAAAATAACCGTAAAACATCAAAATACCTTTCCGCTCATTATCAATGACATGACCGGACAGGCGTAAAATCGTTATAGAACCGACGGAACGGCGCCCAAACGAGAATAGGCCCTATTCCCAAAGAGTTCATGGTGAATATGTAACTTGGCTGTGATCGTGTAATTTTATAGTATCAAGGGGTCGATTGTACCGAAAACAATACTTTTCTGCTTTTATGGTGTCTACGGAAATTTATTACATCACTTCGTATGTAATCAATTTATCAATCGATTCGTACCACTAGATTAGAGTGTTGATTGCGCTCTGACGTTTGTCAGTTTAAAATGTCGCATGGTGTTGATAAATTAGTTGATATTATTGAAATAGCACTACTAAGCAATAATATCAAAGAAGAATATTAAAATTGACGTATTAGTTCAGTTGTGAACACTATATGTATTCGTTTTGTATCGATGATGTGGTACTGCTAGCTGAGACCATGAAAAACCTGAACATAATATTCGAAGTGTTTCTCAAAGAGCAGGTTTTAAAAAAAAATAAAATCAGCTTCACACTGTATCCCGCATACAGCAGGGTAGGCAGAGGGAACCTAGT
>DWAN01005894.1:0-10880 GCA_018230445.1 Heliconius hewitsoni | reverse complement strand
TAGCTCCTCTGGGGTTGCACGGGGTCGTGGGCGGCGGTAATCACTTACCATCAGGCAAACGAGCGTGCGGGTCACCGGGTCACGCCGTCGTTTGCCGTGTCTTTTCCATAAAAAAAATAAACCATTAACACAGCAGACAAGTCCTGATCTTTTATAAACGCAGTATAATCACCAATTTGAGCGACCTACTGAGCACTGGGCGATGCTCACATTCGAGTGTTTATGCCGGTCGAATGCCTGTGTGACCAATTAAAGCACGAGTTACAGAAGCAGTAGATTGTCGCTGTATAAGGGTGGGAAAAGTGTTCTGGAAGAAAATTAAATTTTATTTGATAAGAAGCATTAAAAGCTTCAGAAGAGGAAAAAGTTAGTATGACTTTAATTTAGCAAGGGCACATAATCAATTTAACAATATCTTATTTAATAATTTGTTACAACTTGAATGCTAGAATAGTATATTAAGTACAAAAAATAATATATTAACAAGAAAAAATATTGCTACGAAAGTTAAAATTTTAAGTTTCGTTTTAATATATTTTAGTTTAACTTTTAACGCTGAAATCTGGCACTATCTTGATATACGACCTCGGAAGTAGTAACCCTAGACATCGGTCGATAAGACTTGTTAAGTTTTTATAAAACCTTTAAAAATGTATTATATATAATTAATAAACATGAAGTTGACGTCATCGTGGTATAGTTGGAACGTATGTGACTAATGGTGTTAGTAATGACGTTGACGCTTAATACAAATTTCAAAAAGTTCAAACAAGAAAATATAGATAGGATATAAATCATATCATATCATGTCATCGTATACGGCAGTAGGTACTTATTGGTTTCTATCCTTCAATATGCTGTTAGGCATATTCAGTAATTTTGTTGATACTGTCATCTACAGGACCATTTTTTTAATACGACTTTTGTTAATATTTTTATATTGTTATTCTACACTTAGTAAACAAAAAAAAATGTAAAAAAATCTAAAAAATCTAAAAAAAATGTAAAAAGATTTGAAGCTGCACCTCTCGGAAGCTTTGTAAGGAACGAAAAATTCTAATTTCAATTCCGCTACGTTTAAATTTTTATGTTTTCTAAAAAAGTAACTTGTGTGATTATTAAAAAAAATGACCAGCCCAGGTCTGACTAACGGTGAGCACGTGATGGCTTTCCACTCGAGGGAACGTTTATAATTAGAAAAAAGAGCCTTAATCCTGTTTGGATGAAATGTAACATTAGGTAAGTATCCCAACGTAAATTATTTTTAAGCTGGTGAAATATTAATAAGCAAGGGGTCAGAGCGTCGTAACGGGACGGCATTTGATTGTTATTATGGGGTCAAACCCCATACTACACGACGAATGGGATTGAATTATTTGACAACGTGCGGCGTTGAGTTGCACCACTTAATACCCAAAGGGGCGTTGAGGACTACATTTTCTGTATCTTGCTATAAGTAAAAAATTAAAAAAGTGTTTTTTTTAGCTTTACGCTGTATCCCGCACATTGCAGGTTAGGCAAGGAGAACTTAGGAACCTAATATTAAAACTATGTTTCCATTAAGTAATTCTCCAATAAACGGTTTTCAAAAAACGGTTCTGATGGTATAGCATACTTTAATAATTTTAAAGATAACACTAAATAAAACTGTGACAAAATTTGCATGTCTATAGTGAACCATAAAATGGATCGTACCCTGAAACTCGAAGGTCGATGTTGTATTATCTTTTCTCTCTTAGTGACTACTTGTCCTACTTTCGGGTTTTCTCTGCAAAGGTTTTTATGCTGTTTGTAATTAGATTACAGAATTAATCTGAAGTTCCTTTAAAATTACGGGAACGTGGACAAAAAATCTCTCCAAATTAATGGAGAAGACAATGCTTTTTTATCATTTCCATAGACGTTGTTTCCTATGTAAAATATAAATTATCTTGTGTAAGCCTGAAATTTTGATTTGTTTAGACGTTTTGTTTGAAAAATAGAAAATTATCATTTAATTTTTCGAATCAATTTAAAATACCTACCTACCTACCTAGACTTGGTTTTAGATTCCTGGGTATTGATTTTCTCTGAATATTACTATTTTTAATTTAATACAAATCTTATGCAATTTGAACATGAATTTAGGGCACTAAAAACTTGGTATATATTGTAACTTAAAATATATTTGATTATATTTTCTCATAATCTTAGTTTTAAGCTTTAAACGTTTTTCAATGTTTGCGATTAAAATATGCAATTTTCTTAAGGTTCCATTTTATTCAATTGCTTTACGTTACACATACATTAGCAAAAGATTAAGTTTGAGCACACAAAACTTTAACACGACCAAGATGTTACAATCGTATAAGCTGATCTAATGATGGAGCCAGGACTTGAATACTGGAACTCTAAACACACAACACTAAAATAAACAATAAATTTAAAAAAATACTGTCACCAAAAATAACGAGAAAAGTGGTAATTAAAAACTTAATTCGTTTGAGGTATATACTATTAATACCACTCTTTCATTAGTTAGGATAGGATAGGTGAAATTTTGAACATAATAGTCACCAAAAAACGTAGTTTAGGTAGTGTTACAATCGTATAAGCCGACCTGATGATGGAGCCAGGACCTAAATAGTAGATAGATAGAGACTCTTCAGATATTCCTAATAAAGAACTCGAATTTAGGCTTATATAATTTAAAACTCCGAGCACATTCCATGGTAGGGAGAGCTGAACCACTTTCTTAATAAAATATCAATATCAATATGACTTACTTATCCATAAAGTTTAAAGAATCGATTTTACATTTTTACCATTAATTAATTTTATTTTTTTATACAGAAAAGAAAACTAAATATGAAACAGATGTTTCCCGCACCCACTTATGTGCAACTCTTCCCCTTACTTAAAAAAGTATTTCGCAGCAACAAAAATACGTTTTATATTGTGACATACATGTTATTGGCTTTTTCATGTCAATCATTTATATGCAATTGAACAGTTTCAAAGTAAACGAAAACAAACAAATCATATAAATTTCGATACCAAAATAAATATTCATTCAAAAATTATATTTTCAACAAAATTCAACTTATTCTTAGTAACAGGCAATTACACCTCGACGTGTTCTCGAAATTACCTTATAAATTATAAATACTTAATATTTTATCCTCTTAGAATTTGTAAATGAGCTTCAAAGTACGTTAAATTTACATAAAACCACCGGTTTGTAGGCCTTTATGCTTGATAAGATTTAAGCTACTGGAACCTGATATGGGAACGTAGCGTTGCTGCTAATGTTTGCAGCACACGCGATATCATTTGGCCTTCTTCATTATATTTCTTGTCATAGAAACCATAGTTATAACCACAAGTTTTAATTGTAGAATAAAAATTATTAATAAACATTTTTGATCAGTGACTTTGAATCACGCACTATATTTTGTAATAATTGAACCAATGTTATTTTATTAAAAATAAAAGTTTTACAATTAGAGTCAAAGGCTCCAACCAATTGAAATCACGAAACCGAATGTACACTTTTAAGTTCCTAAGAAATGGTTGATTGATCCGGCAAAGGAGAACGGTATCAAAACATCCGTTTCCTACTTTCCACCCCAATTCCTTTTTTTTCAGCTTCACGCATCCGTCAAACAGGATAAATATTCTATCTATCTTAACATTAGATATATATTCTATATATCTAATGTTAAGATATTCCATTCCCTACTTTCCGCTGAGTTTTCGCGGCATTGCGTGTTGAGCAGCGGAACTCAACACCGCGCCTGGCCTTGTTACCAGAGCGACGAGATGAAAATATTAATAAATCATAAGGCATTCCTACTGGTGGAAATTGAACCCACAATCATCGCGTTTGAAGTCATACGCTTGTGCCACTACTTCAGATTTATTTTACAAAAGCTTCGAGTGAATTATACACACACACTCATCTCACAACTAAAATTAAACACTATGGCCACACTACAGACAGCGTTTAGTTATAAATTATAAAAAAAAATAAACTAAAAAGTACTACTATTTCTATAATATAATTCAAATTCGCCTAACCTTCATGTATACTTATTAAACGTGGTGGAGAATGTCAGTAAAGGTTTTTGTTTGTCGGGTGTCATATTCAAAATTATGGAGCCGGTTTAATGGAGTATAAATTGCTGTGGAGCGGATATTGCTGTTTGCTTTCATTCTATATCTAATATTGATTGATGATTTTAATATAAAGAACTAAAAAATGTATAATGTAATTATGAAATAATAGTTTTGTTCTTTTTTCGTTGTATAGGATAATATACACTATTTTGGTGCACTACTCATTGAGGCCGTCGTGGCGCAGGGGTACAAGGGTGTAACTGTAACGCGACGATTGTGGGTTCCATCTTCGCTCAGGGGAATGTGTAATTATTTATTTATTATTTTTATTTCTTTGCTCTGGCACTAAGCAAAACCCAACGTTGAAATACGCCAGCCTACACGGAACTGGCACCTTCTTAACTCTAGATTGCCTACCTACTCTATTACGTGTAGAATACAGCGTGAAGTTCATTTATTTATTGTGTGAGAGGCCGTCGCAATGAAGGGTACAGCTCCAAGCATGAGGGTTCGATTCCCGCTTGGAGAATGAAATGTTTAATATTTTCATTTTTCATTCTCGTAACGAGTCAAAATGCGGTGTTAAATTCCGCCATTCAATGGAACACAAATTAGTATTAAACCATAGCACCAGGTTCCCAGGTTACCTCTGCTTACCCTGCTATATGCGTGATACAACGTGAAAAACTCCATATATTTTTATGTTGAAACACTTGTATGAACATAGCGTCTACGCGGAAGTCGACGCACGTATTTCTAACACGTAGAGCACGTTCTATACTCCCAAATGGCATTTCGCTCACACCAAAATATATATTTCGTTGTATTATATTTCTTTTTAAAGGCTGTTTTCTATCTTTAATGTATGTATATATAAAAATGGATGCCGCTTCACTCCGCTAAGAAAGCTACTTGCTTCAAAGTGCATGCAACGTACTGAATTTATTTATCACTAGTGATCCGTTTGTGGCTTCGTCCACTTGTACCACACAAATGTTTATTTACTCATCTGAATTACCATCGCGATCTAATAATATTTAAATTTATATTTATAGATATTTCAAATCGGAACGCTATACGTTCTATAATATAGAAGAGCTACAGATAAAGTAAACTTAACATTTAAAGGCTTTATTAATCATCTTTATTTTAGACTACGCGCATTCACCGAAGTCAATATATAAAAAGTCCATCTATATCTTTTTTATAAAAATTTCAATCATATACAAAAAAAATGCATAAAGTGCGATGCGGACTCGCCCAACGAGGGTTCCGTGCCAATTTTATTATTATCGGTCTACGGGAGGTAGAACTTACAATATATGACAAAAATAAGTTTGCAGTCATTTGCACTCATTTAGTATAAATTAAAATTATCTACAAATTTTTGAATTGATACCTCCACGTAACCTTGAAAAAAAATGGTATTGACAGACAGACAGTCTCGACATACAAAGCTTATGAAATGAATGAACGCCTAAAATGCTATAATAATTCTCATGAGCCCATCACGCCAGCCTACGCGACGTCAAATAACATTGAAAATTGTCAGAAACATGAATTGACATTGTAAAACGCGAGTTCCGCTCGCGGAACCCCAATAATCATTTTACTCAACGCTCATTTTAATCCACAATATATATAGCCTCTGCGTATTTTATTCTATTCTATTGTAATTAAATTCAGTTTCACGCTTTATCTGTAGCGGTGTAATGAGAGAGAACGGAGCTGCAAACACTATGGCCATGGTATTCCTTCATGAGAATTTCTTTTTTATAAAATGGTGTCATTGTAGCTTAGGTATAAGAATGCTTGGAACCATTATATAATATTTATTTTATATCTTGCGGCGGTCGTGTCTTCGGTCTGGCAGCAAGGCGAAAGCCCAGCGTTGAGTTCCGCCACTCAACACGCAAAAATTCTCCCGGAAAGTGTAGAACGGAGTGACTTAAAAGGTACCTAGCGTAGGTTTCCTCTACCTACTCTGATGTATGCGGGATACAGCGTGAAGCTGACTTCATTTATTCTTTATTTTATATCCGGTACGAGTCTTTTAGTGCATCATATTTATTAATACCGTAGCACATAAGAGTTTGACTTAACCTGCTGCCCACATATACGACAACGCTTTCGACTCTCGGGGTGTCATAATACTGTATTATAAATGCGCTATTTATAAAATTTATGTATAATTGTCACCCCTATATATTTCTTTTTTATTATTATTATATTTTTATTTCATCATACACCAAAATACATATCGTTACAGTACTACTTATCATTTTAGCTTTAATTAGCGAGTTCTTAGTCGCTATGGATATTTATAATAAGCAATTTAAATTTGATCCAAGAAAGTTCTTACAATATCCATATACATATAAATATATAATTATCGGGCGTACATAGAAATAATATAAAACAATTTATGTATGTATGTACGCACAACCTTCCTAATTTAACTATAAGCCTTTAAGTCAATTTTACTCATGGACTAATTAATAAAGTTTACAAGAGGTGTACCTAAAGGTAATTGATTCGGGATGCTCCACAAAGGCTTTTCCCATTAATTTTGTTTAGCCCGCGCTCCCCGCAAATAACGTGAATGTTGTTACAATAAAGCTAATTATAGGTATAAATAAATCTATGCCTGTACATTGCAGGATTGCGATGGATTGTTTTGTTGGGATTTTGGAAGGAAAGAGTTCTGAATGGAATATATTGTGGACAAGTGTTTTTTTTTTGTAAACTTATCTTTCAGGAGCAGCAGCAGCATAGCAGGGTAGGAGGAGGAGATCTGGAAAATTAATATTAAGACACTCCGTTCACATTAAGTCACTTCAGTTCCTCAACTTCCACCTAATTCTGGTGGCGTGTTCCGTTAAGTCAACACTCCATATTTTTCTAATTCCCGTAATTTTTTTGACTAATATTCTCTTAGTCTTTCCAACTCTACAAACACTACGTGCTTATGTATATAATCTCAAAAAAACTCACATGACAAATTGTAAATAAAACCGGACAATCGTTTTAATAGGATAGGATGTCATTCAGTCTATGTCGGAATCGATTGTGCATTTTAAAGCGTTCGTGACTCTGACTAGTCGGTGTATGGGTAAAACGTTATGAGAAATTAAAGAAATTTATATTTTACCTTACAGGTGAATTTAATATCTATTATCGGTCGATTGTTTTAACACTAGGTTCCCATGTTACCTCTGCCTACCCAGCTATGTGTAGAATACAGCGTAAAGATAATGAAATTAATCATTAACAGAAATAATGATAAGTTATTTTTACTCATTTCTTGACGAAATAATAGTTGTGTATGTCGTTAATCATAGAATAAATAGTGTTTTCCTTAAAAATAATTTCGTTTGTTTTGTCTTGTCACATCCGCTTCAATTAAATATAAATTATTGTTAGAATTCATTCTGCTAGTCCTTAATGAATGATCTTACCACAACAAGAACTTCCATAAACGTGTTGTAAATATGCGTACACATAGCTACTCGTGTTATGTACTAGAGGACCCGTGCGGCTGCGCCCGCTTGAAATATTGGAATGTTTATTTAGGAGTATTTAAGAAAAAACCGACCAAGCGCGAGTCGGATTCGCCCACCGAGAGTTCTGTACCAATTTCAATTATGATTGGGAAATACCTTAAAAGTTTTTATTACGCGACGAAATACGTTAAAAATTTAAACGCACATATTATTGTATATTTCTTGGATGAAATGAACTACAAATGTAAGTTTGTAATTATTTTTTCTATAAAATATCTATTATTTTTTACTTTTAGGACTTTTTCTTTTATTTGTATTGTAAGATAAACCCTTAAATCCTTAAATCTTAAAATCTTGCTGTTTTTATCATCAAACAATGTTGGAAAGTTAAAGATTCAACCAATTCAGTACAACAGTTGTATAAAATAACTGTTATAGCAATTAGCTATTTTTTTTTTATTTAAGTAAGTTAAAATTATATAACTTTTTTATTTATGAACCAATTGTAATGAAACATACCCTATATATTAACAAAGTTTGCCAAAATATTAGATTTTGGCTAACTTTGTTAATATATATCTAGGGTTTAAGTTGTTAATATATAGGGTTAGTTAATATATAGGGTGTGTTTGGGTAGTGAAAACTACATTTAAATCGGTTAAGCCGATTCTGAGATTAGCAATAACAAACGCACAGACAAACAGATAAAACATTTTAAAACATTGTTTGAGTTCTACTACATTAATAAAGGTTCTCAATAACATTTTTTCTTAAATACTTTCCAAGTAAGGACACCGATCCGTTACGATTTTATTATAAGTAAAAATTATAAATAATACATTAAAAAAATACATTAACAATATTAACGTGAGGTATTTTGGCTTACAGGCCTGAAGGCGTTTTTCCTTGTCTTGTTTATCAAAGTATTAAAACATTTGATGATTTGACATCTTAAAAATATGTAAACAATATTTTATGATGACTATTTGACAAACAGTTCATACATGGAATTGCAACAAATACATCATGAAATATAACTAATTTTCGATGTATTCATGTTACTCCTTTAGGCAATACCGACTTCCATCGGATTTCATTTAAGACTTAGGCGGGCGAGAAGCTAACCTCTAATACCTGGACAGGTGGTCTAAATTCACATTCTCAATTTACCACCGCCTATTTACTTTGTGTCTTTGCGAAGTCTGTGTTAAATAACACGATTCACGTTGTGGTTTCAGCCATGCTGTAGTATAAAGTAAATAACTATAGATAGATATACATTTGAACGTATTTGGTTTTGAAAGCCAATAATGCTTTGTGAATCCTTATCTTTTTTTTTTGTAAACTGTGGATAGGCTCGTATTTATTCATTATTTTATATTTTTCTTTTTATGATTTAAAAGTAATTTGCTGGACAGTAGTAGTAATAAGGTAAAGCCGGTCGTAGCGCAGGGGCACGAGTGTGACTGTGAACGCAATTGGTTGTAGGTTCGATCTAGAGCTATTTAACTAGAGGAAATTAAATATTTATTTAAATTTTCATTTCTTCGCTCTGGTGTCGAGGCAAAGCGCGGCGTTGAGCTCCGACATCAACACGCAATGCCTCTTGAATTCAGCGGAAAGTGGGGAACGGTGTTACGGCTTAACACAAGGGTTTCCTCTGCCTACCCTGCTGTGTGCGGGATACAGCGGGAAGCTAAAAAGAGAAAAAAAATGATCCATATGATTTATATATTTTAAATAAGTCAAGTGTGAGTCGGACTTGTCCGTACCAATTTCATAATTGTATTTGGATTTTTTCCTTTATTTGTTTGTAGTTTCAGTCCATGAAAGGGTTTTCTATAGAATGTCAATACTTTGCGAGTTTCATACAAAATATAGCAAAGACGATGCATAAATACTCGTAATAACTTTGATTATGTTGACTAAGAAGTTAAATTTGTGATCTAAGTGACTTTGGAACTGCATATTTAATATCTATTTCAAGCTCCACACGACCTTAAGAAATATGGTCTTGACAATCAGATGAACATAGGTATATAGCGATGGGATCCTATAAGGTTTCTGGTTATTCTTTTCAGCTACGTTTCTAAAAATCATACTATAAAAATATTATTATTATATAATCATAATTTACATGATCAATGCAAATACACAATTCGATACTGAATCCCGTCCAAAGACCTCTCTGTATTAACAATGACTGTACGTTTCGGGATTTCAGGCCTCTAGGCGAGTGGCGTTTAATGCCAGCTTACTACGGCGTAATCCGTCTTGAATACTGCCATGTTTCCTTCCTTAATGGACCTTGTTGGAATGCTATGTAAATTGTATTTGTTTTTGATAACTTATAATGTTTTTTTTATTATTATTATTATTATTTATATCTTCAGATTATAACTTTTAGACAACGCGTGTTGTATGGTGGAACTTAACGGCGCGCTTTGTCTTATTATTGCTTGCTTATAGGTGATTTCGTAATTATCTTGTGACCTCTTTTACTAAATTTATTATAAATCTTAATCAGAATCAAGGGGATGTTTTCTTTACACACATTCTCGAAATCCAAATGACGTAATATAATTTCTACGAACACGTGCTGCCAACTATTTACAATTTTTTCTAGATTAGAAACTATTTTTATTAGATTTCACAAATGGACACACACACACAATGAAGAAATGTGATATTTGTCAGAGTAGTTCAACTATACCAGCGTGACGAGCGTTTTCATAGAAATATTTGGCGTTCCGTGGTTTACGTCGACGCGACAAAGCGAATTTCTATTTCGGTATTAATTACGTCTAAATTTATTCAAATCATTTAATAAATTTTGAAATTGTACAGAAATTCTGAACCATAACACATTGACATCGTCGATGTACAGCGGTGCGGTAATGGTTGTACGACTCCCACTCGCGACAGTTAATTATTTTCGACTCCACTTACCTACTGGTGAGAGTGAGCAGAGCGTTCACTCTCAACTCTGAATAGGTTGTCTTAAGTTCGAGTCTTGACATCACATTATCTTAATCTACTTATAAGAAAAATATGTAACATACATCTGTATTTTTCAGAAAAAATGACCCTGTGACGAATAGGAAATATAATTTTCGCATTACATGAAATTATTTAAAAATTCTCTGGTTTTAAGAAATATATTATTAACTATTTAAATTAATCACAGAACGTAATCTATCAGAACTAAAATAATCCGGCATTGAAACAAAATAAACTTATATAAGATAACATATACGGTTAACTTCTTTTTAAAAATAA
>DWAN01005893.1:0-10881 GCA_018230445.1 Heliconius hewitsoni | reverse complement strand
TCTTAACACTAGGTTCCCTCTGCCTACCCTGCTGTGTGCGGGATACAGTGTGAATCTAAAAAAAATACAATGTACTATACTAAGTATATACGATTAAGTCGGTTAAAGAGTTTGAATTTAAATATATATATATATATATATATAATTGTGTAAATTGTAAAATGACAAAGTTTTAAGTTAGACACAGAGAGCGGTAATGGTCGCGACTTTGTAAGTTATAAGTACCATAGTTTCATATTAATATTAGTTGTCAGTTGTAGTTGTATAACAAGTAAAATTGAATTAAATATTCTTAATGAGAGTCTTTCTACAATTGGTCAAAATATCATAAAAAATCAAAAAATATTATAATTTCTTAAACAATATATTTATTTAGAATATTAAATACAAACATATTTATGAACTACAACTGCAACTGTAAGCGCGATGGTTGTGGTCGGGGAATGAAATATTGAATATTTTCATTGACTGGCTCTGATAACGAGGCAAATCCCGACTAATTTCTTTTTTATAAGCAATATGCCACTAACTTATCTTACCTCCAAAGAATCAAAACTTATATTACGACAAACCATAACTTACTTTCGACTTCCATTTGTTTCAGATCTGGACGATATCAAATTCAGGACGGTTGAAATACCCTCGGAGTGCAAGTTTCAAAGAGTGGAACTAAAATTAATGTTTAGATGAAAGTAAACGAAATGTGCCCTGTGTGGTGTTTTCATCGGACCTTATTGGTTTTTGCACTGTTTGCGGTATCGCCATCGCCGTCTGCCACGCAAAATACTGTTGTTTCAGGTAAATATTTAATTAATTATAGGAATATATATTACTTTCGAAGTCAGGCGATAAAAAACTAAAGCGGTTATTGTAATTTTAATCCATTTTTCAAGAGTATGACGAGAATGTATTTGAGAATGTATCTATCATCTATACTTCGAAGTGAATAATAGCTCTATTTTTAACTAAAACACACTTTTAATCACATCTTTAAAGCATATGACGAGATAGATAGTCATATGTTATGTATCGTTTTTGCGTTCCCAATTTAATCATTAAATCTTACAAAATATTTTTATTTCAATTTCTTATCAATCATTATAAACTATTAGTAAAAAAAAGCTATTCTCTTACTTCCAATATCTAATAAGATCCGAAATCACGTTCTCATACAAAAATAGACAAAGCGATGTAGGCACATCGCTTTTGCATCGCAATTGCTCCATTTTTACCTAAAGCACAATTTTAATCACATCTTTTGTCCAGAACAAATAATAACAGAATCATTAGTAGGGGTAAGTGTAGCCGCAATCTTGAAACGCTTTCGAATATTCTGGCTTTCCTCCAAGCACGAGTGCCATTAAACTCTGTGTCAATGTCGGAATATAAATAATGATCATCAAAAATATTTTATGTAGATATATTATATTTCATTTTCAGTGAGAATAAAGGTTTTGTGTATCTTTGATATTCCGTAATATTGATTTGTGATGCCATGTTTTGTACTAAATATATAGAATGTATGTTTGTGTATTAAAAAACGTAGGACATTTGTTGTTTAAGGAGTTTTTTGTAATATTTTAGTATTAAAGGTTGTTTGTGAATAATGTATTTTTTTTTATATCGGAACAGGGGCGCAGCGTTTGACTGTAAGCGTCACGGTTATGAGTTAGATTTCTATTTGGGAGAATTAATTATATTGATTTCTTCACTCTAGCAATAAGACCAAGGTATAGCCGCTGATACGCAATGTCTCGGTAACTAGGAGTGTCTTAACACTAGGTTTCCTGTGCCCTGCTACATACGGGACTGCATCTAAAAAATTGTTTCCTAAATCATAATCTACAACTTATACCAGCCATTTTTGAATAATCCATACATTAAACTCGTACTTCATGGGATGGACACCATGACCTGAATTTCAGATGAATTGGTACAAAGCCTGTTCGAATTCTCTGTACTGGCTTAAAAAGTTTGTTAATGCGCTGCCAGTAGGTACTCATATTATGAGTGAAATGAAAAATATGGGACTTTTTTTAACAAACAATAATTTTCAATCATATTACCTGTGTAGTAGAGCTCAAAATCAATTTTCATGGAAAATTGTCCGATTCTTATTTTAATGACAACTCGTTGGAGTGACTTCGAGAAATTATTTTTATAAAATGCGCTGTAATTTATATGTTACATATGCTTTTTGATTCTTATTTTTTTATGACATTGAGAAAACTTTGAACGTTGTTTAAGATAATAAACATAAATTAGGATAAACGCAATTACAAAAAAAGATCTAGCATTGATAAAGGAACACACAAAACTATTGAACTCAATAAATCATGTATATTATCTAAAATTTACATTAAATTATGGACATTTTTACTATCACTAATCGTACATGGCAGAGTAAGCAAAGAGAAATCAACGCTAACACTCCATTCTTCTTCGTCGTTGCGAAATTAAGTGTTTCCTTTTCGTTATTGGATTTAACCGAAGTAAAGTTTATTAAAAAAAATAGAGAAAATACAACAAAAAAATGTGTTTTTTACACTACAAAGTATAATACCAAAATCTTGCTCGGAGCCACAAATGATATAACTCTAAACTTGAATGGCTTATTGGTAATCTCTGAAGAGTTCCAATGGTCAGGTCGTGGACTCACCACTAGACCAGTTCGATGATACCATATGAATGTCGTCTCGAATTTAATTTCTTAGATTTTATTATACATATTTACCATTTCGACTTATAATAAAAACGTAATTGTATAAAATCCCTAATTGGAAATGAACCCACAACTGTCGCGAAGTCAACTTGCAGCAAGTTTTAATAAACTACAGCATATTTTAACGATAATTGCCAGTGAGCAATTTCCATACACCGAAACGATTTTGCAAATCTATTTGTAGCTTCCATAATGCATTCTATGTCTTCTAAACAAAATCTATTAGAGGCGTGTTGGTTCCGTATTAAATGTACATATTTTATCTGCAGGGAATTGTAAAGTGCTTTGAAATGACACGTGCACGCTTTTATTCAATTTATTGGTATGTATTTTCAAACGACCTGTAGTTTGTAGGATGCTTCTCTACCTATTAGATATACATACATATGTAGATAAGAAATTTCTTATAAAAAAATTTAATTGGTTATTTTTAAATCAAAAAGTACATAATGTTATTATAACGCAAGAGGACTGTGTTTGGCTACAATCACGACGGTTTTAGGTTCTGTTTCTTTTTGTGGGAACGAATTATTTTTATTTCTCTACAGTAAGACAAATCGCGGTGTTGAGATCCGCAAAATCAACAAAATGCGCAAAATCTCTAATTCAGGTGGAAGGTGGATAATGGAGTGTCTTGACATCAGACTCGCTTGGTCTACCCTAATATATCACATTGCGCATCCACGGCTTTTAATAATAATAACCGCTTATAATATTACCAGAACTGCCAAACAATTACAATAATATACATTTAATATCTGGATCGACCGCAAGGAATGAAATACTTACCTAAAGGTCATATTGGCTACGGGTAATATTTTATTCATGACCAGGCGCATATTAATCACTATTTCTATAAAGTGATATCAATATTATTTATTAAATATGATGATCTTTTCAATGTCCTCGCGTTGTTGGACTGTTGGCGTGTATTGAATTGTTATCTATTGTAGTAACATAATGATTGTAGGTTCTTATCTTATAATTAAACTTTTTTATGCTTATTGAAAACTACATTAAAAAAATAACTTGGTATTTCTCCACATTTTCTAAAGAAACTTCTTTATTGGATATTACTTTCAACTTGATATCTTTACCTAATCTTGAAATAAATTGTCTCGATAGAAGCATAGAAAACATACATCACGTGGTCAACTTACCTTTTGAGAGTGGCCATCATCGGATTTAATAACTTAACTTCACGCCTTACGCCTGGCAGGGTAGTCAAAGACAACAGAGAAAGGCTACGGTCTCTTCATATCTCTTTCGCCTCGTCCAGTCATCAACCTCTTGATACGTGCCCGGGGGATCTTCATGCTTTTTACTTGACTTTCCTCCCCAGTATCTTTGATACTGTGTTTTCGAAGACCATTTTGTGTGTCCTTGACTCCACATATTCTACGGCATACACGCATCTCCACGGCATTTATCTTTCTTTCATTCTTCTTCTGTAATTACCACAATTCACTACTGTATAACAGTGTCGGTACCAACACTGTATTGTCTACGGCCAAACGCGCAGCTTTGCTGACATTTTGCCGTCTCAACAATGCAGCTAAGGCTCTGTTAACTTTGTTACCGGCAGCAATACGCCTTTTCACATCCATCTACCATCTCCACTGAACATACTTTTTAAATATACCACTTCATTAGTTTATTCCAATATAATCTATTTACACTTTATATTCCGTCCTTTCTTCATCTCTTTTAAAAACCAGAACCTTTGTCTTATTCGCATTCGGGCCTAGACATAATAATTAATATTTTTTAACCCCATAACTATGAAATATTTGCGTCAGTATGTACGTCTTACAGTGCTTCTCTTTTTTTTCTATTGCTATACGGAACCCTAAAAATTTAAATTATTCTTCCATTAAGTTTTGCATTAAATTAACAATGTAATATTATTTGTTGAGACTACCGTTATTTCATTTGTTTTTCTTTATTACGACTTTATTGTTATTCATGATATTAAGTCTACACAAATATCAATAGCTTATTTTTTCACAAAAGCATATTGAAAAAACATTAAAACTATTTGTAATTACTCAAATAGCTTTTCCACAACTGAAATTATAATAAGTATAATAAAGTAAGAATAATATAATAAAAAAAAATCTGGTAGAACAATAACTCAATATAGTATGGTATAGTATGGCTGATGTTATTTTGAAATTATGCTGTTTTTTCCAAGAACGAGTGTGACTTTTATGCCTGAGTCAGATAGCTGTAGTGCGATAACGTATATTAGGTCCTGACACGCGAAATACCACCGTAATGACCGGTTATATCGAGAACGGAACATTATTATATGGCTTATTTCTTTATATATACTTTATTGTGTTACGTTTCTTAGAAACTTTGCTTTCTGATGTAGCCATAACATTTTATTGGAGAATATGTTTCTGTATGTTTTCAATATTTATATAACACAACACAATCAACTTTAATATTTTCTTCGTTTTGGCTTCAAATCTACACTGACTTTGTTTTTTTTTAATTATTAGCATTGAAAAACTATGACTTCTAATACAGTTTTTGGCGATAATAACCAAAGATTGATAAACTGTCATTTATGTTAATTTTTCAAGACTTAAAAGATAGAACTCCTATCAAATGCTATAATATGCGTTGCTGATCTCACACAGTCCCAATCGTTCATTCATTTAAAATAAAAACCCTAAGAAGTTAATATCTAACAGACGACGGTGTCATTTCGATTTATGATGATAATGAATTAACATACTTAAAAGGCGAGTTGTGGCGCAGTGGCACGGTGTGTGACTGTAAAATGAACTGGTTGTGGGTTCTATCCCCACTCGAGGAGATAAAATATTTACTTACATTTATATTTTCATTTCTTCGCTCTGGTGTCGAGGTACAGCGAGGCGTTGAGTTCCGCCACTTACTACGCAATCCTCCAGAACTAGGTTCCCTCTGCCTATCCTACTGTGTGCGGGATACAGCGTGATGCTGATAGAAAACATACTTTAAATATTTTTATTCTAAAGTCTAAAAATAAAAAAATTGAGAAATTTTTGATCATACTCAATGCAATTACTCCATATTATAATAATTTAACTATAAGGCGAGCTCGTTTTTAAGCATCATATTTTACCTTATAAATTACACTTCGTGCCCGGAAATTTTCCAACGGTTCGATGAACTTTTTGTAAAATAAAACCAAAACTGTCAGTAAAAATAACATAAGAAAAATATAGTTAACTAATTGGTTCTGATTTTCTCATTAGTGCCCGCTGAGGTCAGACTCTTGCATAAAAACGGGAAACCTGCCAGATCTAGTTAACGTACCTACTGGCAGTCGTTGAGTCGAATTGGGGAATTGGAAAAGGAAAATGACTTTGAGATCGTTAGTAAAATATTTGACTTTATAATGTGAAATATAGTGAAAATTATATTTGAGGCCATCGTTGCACAGTGGGGCGGTACAAGTAATGGTTTTTGGTTTTATCCCCACTCGGATGTTTTGACAATGTATTATTTTAATTTTTCTAATTTCGTAAGATAAAATCAGAGTAAGAAATATCTAAATTTTGTATTATTTTCTTTTCACTTTATTGAAATAAATCTGTACTGTAAATAAATTTAAGTTTTCATAAATACATCATACCTCATCCGCCCTACATAGATATGCATAAAAGAGTGAATTGAGTGATCGGTTATCTTTCTTTTTTCTATTTAAATATATGATTATTTTCGAATATTATGGGCTGGGTAATATTGTATTATAAATTTTTTTACCTAGTCTTGGAAAAAATAAGATTAAGTATAAAAGTTATAGAAAAATTTGAACCTACAACCATATAGTCAGCCCCAAATCCCAAATTCACCACAATGCAAACTATGCAATCAATACTTAATATTCAGTTATTAAAAGTTCAAATAAAAAGTCTGCTATTTAAAATATGAAAAATATACCTCGAATATCAATAGTAGCCTCGTTTATATGTCAATTTCATTTGTTAGCAAGATCATCTACTCAGCGGTCTCCATTTTCGCCAATATCAGACGTGAATCGATATCCATTCGAGAAGTCGAGGCCACTGTAAAATATGTTTTTTAGGGAGTCGAGACCAACAAAATATTGCGGGCATCAATAAAAAGCACCCGAGGCGCCTGAACAAAAAATACCTATAGCCCATTCGGTATTTAACCGTACAGTGGAGAATAATCCAATTTGGGCACGAAAAGGTGAATTTATTAGAAGCAAAAGATATCTCGGGCAAGAAAAATCTCTATTAGGTGAGGTCGTCTCATATTTTGTGGGTACCTACAAGGGATTAGATGGATTTCGAAAGCACGCATAATGCCTGAAGAAATGAACTCTGAGAACTATCGGACGTCACGAATCGGTAGCCGCGTGTGTCCCTCGAGAGTGTTGTGGGTCCATCTGATTACGTTTTAGTTATTGTGGTATCTGAATTGTAGAGATTTGTATGATTAGATAAGAACAAATCTCTCTTTCTATATATTATTAATACGTGAAGCAACAACTTCGTTTTATTTTACTTTACCATGGTATTTAAGGCTGAAATTTGGCATAATTAAAATTTATACGATGGAAGAGTGCAGAAATGCATATTTTTTTATTAATGTACCAGAAGTACTTTAAGTTTGTAAAATAAATATAAAACACACTATTATATTATCTTTTACTATATAAAGTTACATACAAGTATTTACTATGTTAATACGTGTGTATCTAATCAAACATTGCACAGCCAGGCAAAAATACGGCGTTTAAATCATTATAAATAAATATTTCTTTAGTTTCTTTACGACATCGTCAATATTAATCAAATATCATCAAAGAAATTAAAAACAAAAAAATATAAGTTGGATATTAATATACTGTGTGGAACTGTAAATTAGTATTTCAAGTAATCACTAATTAATACTCTATAAACGAATCTCAATAGAAAAATATTTTTCTTGATTCTCATTCAAAGAAAAGTCTTTTGAACGCTTTTCTCGGAAGTTCGAATAACATATTGCATACTACACTTATATAATGTACCAAATGAGTGTACGCTTCGAAGGTTCTGAAACGTATGATCTCTCAATACCTAATATAGTTCGACAACAAAATTTTCATATTCTGATAGATTGTATATTCGCATTTTCTTTTTTTTACTTTGTGAAGTAACTTTGTATATTACGTTGCGTTATTTTGAAGGTAAGGTTTTTGCGGCGTTGAGTTTCGCCACTCAATACCGAAGGTTTGCAGAATTAAGCGGAACGTCCTAACACTAGGTTCCCACGTTCCCTCTACCTACTGTGTTATGTGAGGGATATAGTGTGAATTTAATTCTGAAGGAGTTGTCTATTAGTTGGCCTTAGAACTCAAAGCCACGCATTGCCTCGTTACTTTAGCGAGGAAAATTAAAATATTAAATATTTCTTTTATTTTTCGAGTGGGAATCGAACCTACTGCCTGTTGCGCTTACAGTCATATGCTGCCAGAACTGACCGCAACCTTACTTATATGTATATAGTTCTTCTCAATAAATAGAGCCTCTATCACAATAATATTTTTACAAACAGTTTCTGACAATAGTTTGCTAACAATTGTAAAAAAGTATCGTTACATTATATGCTTTTTCTATTATAATTGCTTCATGCTATTCGACGAGCTGATTTAATTATATTCAAATTTTAATTATATTCAAATGCTTCCTCCAATAATCAGCTTCACGCTGTATTCGGCACACATCAGGGTAGGCAGAGGGAACCTAGTGTTAAGACACTCTGTTCCCCCCCTTCTGCCGAATTCTGGTGGCATTGCGTGTTGAGTGGCAGAACTCAACGCCCCGCATTGCCTCGACACCTGAGCGAAGAAATGGAAATATAAATTTAAGTAAATATTTCGTCTCTTCGAGTGGGGATCGAACCCACAGCCAGTCGGTTTTACAGTCACATTTTGTGCGCTTGCGCCACGATTGGCCTCATATATAATTAACACAATAATCTTAACAAATGAAGTATTCATACAAAAAATTAAAAAGTTTATATAATAAAATGAAAAATAAAATATTTTCTATATAACTTATTTCTAACAAGCGCATTCCTTTCGCTTAGTTCCAACTGAACTTAATTTTTTGAAACAAAACTGTAGTACACTGTAAAACTCGCAGCTGGAGATAAATCTATCAAGAGATAAGGGCTAGATTTAAGGAGCAGTGTGAAATAGAAATGAAGCAACATTTTTATATTATTGTATTGCCACTTCCTACCTTCATAATTAAATAAAGTATTGTTCGCAATTTATTTGTTATTTATTATTTAATAATAATAAATGAAATCGTTTTGCTAAATTATATATTTTTTTACAGACGCCTATCATAGTGATTGTAAATTTGATAGAATGTGGGTTCGATTTCCATTCGAGCAAATTAAATATTTAATATATTAATTTAATTGCCAAAGGCAAGGAGGCATTTGAGGCGTTGAGTTTCACCACCACATTTGAGGCGTTGAGTTTTGAGTGTTTTTTTTTTGAGATGTCTTAATGGCAACGGGGTGTCTCAACGGGAGACTAAAAAAATTTATGCTAAAGTACTAGGGGGAAGGAACCTAGTGTTAAGAAGTTAAGTTTCGTTTCCTACTTTCTGCAAAATTTTCGAGATATTGCTTTTTGAGTGTTGACATGAAAACACTGACAATGACACTGAAAACCACGCTTTATTTTGTTACCAGAAAAATAAAATAAATAATTAATTTCCCAGAGTGAGAATCGGATCCATACATATTAAGTCTATTAACTCTTATTTACTGCACCACAGCAGCCTGAATTTAAATATTCGCTCAATTTCAACTTTTAGCTAAAATATGCGGATGTACTCCAATTTATACATAATTTATTGTAGATTTAAATGAATAATGCAAATTTCAATATTGAATTATAATATTTCTATTATTGTTAAGGTTTATTCTGTTGGATGATATCATATTTTTGTTAACCACAATAGAAAGGACAAAGAAGGCATTTCCTTCTTCGGTTTCACAGTAAGCAAAAAAAAAACTTCTTTAAGATTGTGTTACAGTATTGCTCCAATTTTCCTATTTTTTAAAATAATCTGAGAAGAACAAAAAATAAAACAATATATTTTTTTTTATATAGGGCCAGATTTTGCAAAAAATATACCTACATAATGAACGTAAAAATATTTTGTTAAATTCAATATATTTTCATTAAACGCAGCTTATTACAACTGATAACTACATAATTGATGGTTGAAAATGGCTGGCGGTGATTGAAACTAAGTGATCGGTGAGATATTTGATGAATCGTAATAGATCATAATTTCGATATTATTTTAATAGAATGTACGTAATTGTTTTAGTTCATTTATGTCGCATGTCATGTTGACAACATGACATTTTGTGGCTTTAATTGGTTTGGTTTTACTTTGGATATTATTATTAATATCAGTTGTTATATAAATAACTTATTTTAGTTGTTAATAATGTAATACTGTCATTTAAAGGATTTTTTTTTCCTTTTTCTGTCTAATTTTTAAGACATTGTGTGTCAAGTAGCAAAATTCCACGCCACACTTTGTCTTGTTAAAAGAAAATGAAAATAATTAATTCCACAATATATACATGGGTATCACAATCGTCTTCTTTTCAGTCAGAAGAGTACCCCACGACCACCTACAATTACAATATTAATATAATAAAATAGTATATTTTAAAACTTAATCCTTTAAAGAACACTTTCAAACAAAATTATTTATAATACATATAAATAATATAAAAAACTTAAATATACTTGAATTTTACAACATAAGCGCAATCGGTACCAGTCCACGGGAAAGTTGGCAAAGTTAGCGAATTCGGTACTAGCAGTTACAATGTAGCAATACCTCGCGTTCGTACAGAGCAGCGTACGTTCCGATTATAATCTGGAAAATTTGGAAGTTGTTCGATAAAGCTTGTTGCTAAACGCTTACGAATGAATTGTTTTAGTAAGTATATTGTTTTTATTGTTAAATATTTTAAAAAGCCCAGTCGTGGCGCAGCGGCACAAAGTGTGACTGTAAAACCGATTGGTTGTGGGTTCTATCCCCAATCGAGAAGATGAAATATTTACTTACATTTATATTTCCATTTCTTCGCTTTGGTGTCGAGGCAAA